>JAODAL010001008.1:0-256349 GCA_025379985.1 Phyllomedusa bahiana
AACGTATTATCATGCATGAAAATGATCTTGCTGCGGAATGCACGGTTTCTAATTCTTGAACCATGGCAGGAAGTGGTTTGAGAAAACTCCACATTACATTTATGGAGTTCATCTTTACACCTTCAGGGATCCTAAAGGGGCCGAAAATCTCTCCTCATGATTCCAGCCCAAAACATTACTCCACCTCCTCCTTGTTGGCACCGTAGCCGTGTTTGCATGGGGTGTCCATCAACAAGCCATCCTCCACTCCATCCATCTGGACCATCGAGTGTTGCACGGCACTCATCGGTGAACAAAACAGTTTTTAAGTCAGTCTTCATGTATTGTTTGGCCCACTGGAGCCGTTTCTGCTTGTGTGCTGTGGATAGAGGAGGTCGACAGGATGACTTACGCACAGCTGCAAACCTCTGAAGGACCCTGCATCTTGTTGTTCGGGGGATGTTGAAGGCACCAGCAGCTTCAAAAACTTGTCTGCTGCTATGACAAGGCATTTTTGCAGCTGCTCTTTTAACATGATGTAATTGCCTGTTGGAAAGAGTCCTCAATTTTCCCTTATCAGCACGCACACATGTGTGCTGTGAATCAGCTACATACTTCTTGATTGTGCGATGATCACGATGAAGTGTCTTGGCAATGTTGATTGTAGTCATGCCTTGACCTAAACACTTACAATTTGTTGCTTCTCAGCAGCCGACACATCCTTTTTCTTTCCCATTTTGGCTGAAAATATAGGCTGCTTAATAATGTGGGACAGCCTTCTTAAGTAGTCTTGCCTTTAATTGGACACACCTGCCAAACTAATTAGCACAGGTGTCTGCAAATGCTTTCAGTGATATAAAGAGCCCTGACACACATCACCATCAATGAGTTTAACTGACAAACAAAAAAATTCTTACCTTATCATTCCTAAACACTTTTTGCATAATAATTTGGAGTACATATATATATATATATATATATATATATATATATATATATATATATATATATATATATATATATATATCACACACACATACATATACATACAGTTGAAACCTGAAGTTTACATACACTAAATAAAGAGACACATATGCATGTTTATCTCCCTATCTAATGTGAAATCACAGTAACCCTTACCCGTTTTAGATCAACTAGGATTATCAAAATTATTTATATTTGCCAAATGCCGGAATAATGCTTATACAGATGACCGAAGCACCTTCAAGTATCTGGAGATTTCATCCAAGGATGATCCGGACTTGTGCAAGTCCATAATTTTCTTCCTGATACCTTGGCTGATTTCTTTAGACTTTCCCATGATGTTACACACAGAAGCAGTGTGTTTCTGTTATGACTTAAAATACATCCACAGGTGTGTTTATAATTAACTCAGATGTTGCCAATAAACCTATCAGAAGCCTCCAAAGACATGACATCATCATATGTTCTGTCCCAAATTGTTTAAACGCATAGTAATTCCAATGTATATAAACACTCTCTCTCTGACATTTGGCAATTATAAATAATTTTGGTAATCCTAATTCATCCAAGCATATGTACAGTACTATATATATATATATTTATGATTAATGACCAGACATCTATTGCAAATGTTAAACTTACGGCTTCCAAAATTTTTGTCTTTGCTGTCTGTAGCAAGGTGTCCATAAGATGAATGATGATGGTGGTGATGTTGATGGTGATGTCTTCCAGACACCTTTGATGTAAAAGGTGTTCCTCCATTTTCTTCAACATTAAATAAGTGGAGATCACTGTTTTTTATGCTTGGAGACAACGGATATCTGTCAATAAAAATAGCATAATTACCTTACATTTATCTCTTAGACTTGTTCTGAACTTAAATGGTGTTCTTATTTTGTTGATAATCTTTACAAATGTAGGCAAAGGTAAATGAAGACTGTTACCAAATTGCTGTTTTGTCTCTTCGGAATTAGGAGGAGATCTTATATCTTACTTTTGTACACAAGTTTGCCTAGTTACCGGTCACTTCTCTCTGCTCTTACAGGCTGCAGCAGTGGTTGGGATGGTGACATCACTCATTGCGGTTTTTGTCATTTGAAAGACTGAGCTTGTGTGCATTACTTTACTAACAAGAACTCTGTATCCTTGTGCACTACATATAACAGCCATATCACTTTAACAGAATAAGCTGTTATAGAACCATCCACAGTCTGACCTGGAATAGTGAGCCTGAAACTGTCTGCGGCTCTGTAAAACAGCATGATGAGACAACCCCTTTAACTTATTTTACTTTTAATCCAAGGTATTTATTGAAATTACAATAAGGTAAAATGAATGGATATCTGTTTTAGTTAAAACTGTGCACAGACTTTAACAAATCAAAGCTGGCAGGATAGTAAAAAGAGTAAACAATAGGAAGCAATGTTGGTCAATTGCTTTGTTTTTTTTTTTTTTAATTTATATTGTATTTCTGTTTCGAGAGCCGTTTTCACAGCCAGCTCAGGACTCATTTTGTTTTCAGACTGTGGGTGGCTCTATAGTATTTATTGACATATCAGCTCTGCTATTCCTAGCAAAGTCAGAGAGTCATTGATGATAAAGATGCTTTTAACAGTAAGGCAAAAGGCTAAATAGCTTTAAAGGGTTAAAGTTTGTGAGAAGAAAGCAAACCAGCTCCTGTTTCTTTTGAAAAGGCACGCGGGGAATGGCTAGGCTGCTAGATCATAGGACACAGAGAGAGGTGGTTGGTAGCCTAGGAAAGTTTGTGTATACAAGTAGGAAAAGATCTGCTTTAGCTTAAGAAGCTAAATCAGAATAGCAATGTAGATAGCAATAGTCTCTCTTTACGTTTTTAAGGCTAATGAAGGTGGTGGGGAAAACCTACGTTCCTCTCGCCACAATACCAGTGAAAATGCTTTCCAGATGCATACGATTTTTCTACCTTCAGCATTTTGCTTCAAATACACCAACTACTGTATATATGTGGATTTTAAGATGCTCTGTAGCCCCATGAGAAACCCATTCTTAAAGGGTTAGTCCGACCAGTAAATATTACTTATTAGTGTACAGATCATGAAAAAGTAACACAATTTTTATATTGCATTAATTAAAAAAAAATCCATTGAAGAGTTGTTACATTTACTTATATAGTGTGAAGCCACCTGATGTAGTGTATATCCCACTTATTGAGCAGATTGCTGATGGCTACACATACTCACACTCCCTACTGCTTCTTATTCTGGAGGTGATTATTATTAGAGATGGGCGAATTTCTCACAAATTCGGTTCGGTCACTTCGCCGAATTTTCCCCCGCAAAAAAATTCGGTCCAAATTTACTTTGGGACGATCACTTAAAAAACCTATTTCCGGGCTGCACAGACCCTGCAGGGCTTAATTTGCAGAGGGAGCTTGGTTGGTTTCATACATGACCATGACTGCCGCCGTTTTTTAAAATCCTTAAAATTAAAATTTCCCCGGGGCACTTAAGGGGAAAAACAAAAATTGAAGGGGAATGTAGTCTGACAAATCATGCCACGACACTAAAAAAAAACAAACTGAGGGTCAGGTGGCAACATCAGTAAAAAGAGTGGGGAGGTGCGGCGGAGCCACAGCGCATGAGGTCAGACGGGGGCACAAAATTCTAGGGGTTTCAAAAAACGGGGGTTTAGGCCCAACCCAGAGTGGCACAATGACACAGAAAATGTAGGTCACAGCAGCAGCCACAGCAGCAGCAGAGGTCAGACAGGGCACAAGACCAGTGTGGTAGGTAGAGAGCGCTGGGGTCAACATGGCACAAGGAATTCGGAGGTGGAAAAAACGGGAGTAGGCCACAGAGTGGCACAATGACAGGAGGGGAAAGGTGACGGCGGGGGGGAGCAACAGCATGAGGTAGGGAGTGCACAATGAACAGCGTGGATGTCACGGCCCAAAACGAAGTATAGGTCAGAGAGTGGCACAAGACAGAGTGTTGGGGAGTGGCAAACCCGTCCCGGGAAAGATGGTTTTGTGGAGTGGAGAAACTGTCAGCAAAATGTGTGGCAACAGGGGGGTGGGCTCAGAAAAAGTGGCTGAGGCAGGTGTTGAACCCAGACTCATTTCTCACAGTTTGGGTGAGGGTCATGCTGATGTGTCTGACGCCTAAGGCATTGGTTTGGGGGAAAAAAAATTGGCCATCCACGCCTGATTCATCTTGACAAAGGCAGTCGTTCCCAATTTCCGTGGGCAAGGGGTTCTCCCCTTGGGGAAGAATGGCCCCCCCCGGCCCAACACCCCTCTGATGCCACACTACTGGCCCGGGGGGGACAGCTTTTCCACTGCAAAAAATCGGCAAATTGCGGCCAAAACACCCGTTTTTGGGTGCCCAATTATCCAGCGGATTTCTTTAAATGGGGTGGGAGAGTGTGTTTAAGTAGGCCACCCCCTGTTGGGTTTAGGGGCGCTCCGGGCCCGCTGGCGGCGACTGCCCCCTCATTTGGGGGGTGAAAGGAGCTGCTCATCGTGACCCCCAACTTAGGTTGCTGCTGTGGGGGTGGGCTGCTCCTTCCCCCCCCCTTCCCCAGCAGCAGTACGGAGCGCTGAAGAACCCCTCGGTCAGACCTGTCAGAGGGGGGGGACGATGCCCCACATACAGCGGCCAATGTACGGGGGATTTCCTACGTATTTATTTGGCCTCCCTTCAATAGCGGGAAAAGGCTCCCCCTTTTGGACCGGGACGAGGTTCCAATAGGTTGCAGAGAGAAAAACCCTCTGCCGGGTGGGACTATTCGGCTGTCACTTGCCGGCAAAACACATCTGGGGCCATCTGCACAAGGGATCCGAGGGGCTCCCTGCTCCCCCTTACTGTATACTGCCCGGTGCTTTTGGGGGGGCACTGCCCCGTCTTCCTCATCTCAAATTTCCCCCCCCAGCTGCTCCTGCTCCTCCTCTCGTCACCCGGGAAAAATCCCTTCATTTCCCGACAAGTTCCTCCAATGTCCTCCTCCTCCATTTCAGTCCCCACCGGGCTCTTTTGGCGCGAGTGTATCGCCAGTCTCCCCCCCCTCCCAAAAATTTTTCGCATCGTTCCAGGACATGAAGCAGTGGAATGACGTTATTCACCGTAGTCCTGGCGACGACAGATAACGTGGCCTCCTAATGGCCCTCAAAAAAACGGCAGGTGTCCGCATGAGCTGCCACTGGCTGACATAAAAATTCCAGGGGAGTACCCCTTTCCCCCTGGATCAAAAAAAAAACGAAAAGGCCTTTCTTGTTCATACATGGGCCCAAACCGGCAGGCTGGAACCCAGGGGGGGAACATCGATATCAGAGTGTGTTGGGGGGGGGCCGTTCTGCCGCTGCGCTGAGGAGGGTTTTTCCCGGGCTTTTAGGAATGGATAAAGTGCATGCCAGTTTCTTGGCCTTTTCAGAATCTTTGAAGACGGTGAAGACTTCGGAAACCTTTTCCAACCAGATTGAACAGGGCCCCATGCAGGCTATGGCCACCCTCCCGGTGCAGCGCGGACACCATGTTCCCCCCATTTTCCTCACCATGGTTTTTATTTGAGTTTTGGGGCGGGGAAAGCCAACATGATTTCCCGCTGCATGACGCGGGGCAGTTTCCCCCCTTGTGTGATTAGTTTGCTGAGGGACGCCAGGTGTAGAAACTGGTGACACGCTGTGCCCTAAAAAATTGGGTTGCGGAGCGTATTTTTGGGGGCTGGAATGGGGGTTGGTGGTGGAAGAGGGGGAGGCGGACATTTTTTGCAGGAGCCGCAGTTTGAAACGTGGGGGGGGAAAAAGCCCCGTCCCTGCCCAAATTTTTTTGGTTGCCTGGGCGGGAAAAGCACATTAACCCTGGGCCGTAAAGGACTTTAAAGGCCCCGACCGTAGTTACAGCTCCAGACGTCCGCGCTGCCGTGATTTTTGGAACAAACCGATAACTCAAGGACGGGCCCCCTTTTTCTAATATTTTAAAGTGTGGTATTTTTTTGGAAAAAAATTGGGCTTGGAATTTCCCCATCTGGGCTCGGCACAAGCCATTATTTTTCTAAACGGTGCAGGTCCCCCTTTTGGGGAAAGTAGGGCTGCAGTACCAAAAAACTGGGAGGGGAGCACTTTCACTTCTCACCTTGGGAAAATGGTTGGACGCAACTTTTTTTCTCTTTGCAATCGCCCGCTGAACGATGCTGGCGCCCCATGGTAGCAAACAACATTTTTACCTTTCAAAAAAACACCCCCTTCTAAAAGGGGGTACCTTGACTTTTTCAAATTCCACTTCCCTCTCTTTTAAATAAAATTAAAAAAAAAAAATTGATTATTTTTAAAATTAAAATTTATTTTATTCATTTAGCCCCCAATTCTATTACCCCTATTCGGCTCCTCCGGGTCTTGCAAAGAACTGCACACCGAAGAGGTATCGGATTTTACCTGGGGGGCCCTTGGGGGTTTTCCCGACCCCACACTGCTACCCTGCTACTCACGGCCACCAAAACCCATTCTGGCTGCGCCGTGCGACGCCAACGACGCCCCCTTCTCCGACTATGATGAAACCCGCCCCACCCCCTCCCCAAATGCGGTGGCTACATCATCCCCATTTTTGTTTTATCGTCATGCTATCCCCAACACCGTTCTTTGGGAGCAGAGGCTGACCCCCCACAACATACCTCCCATCCACTCTCCACATCTAACTTTGCCGCCACTGCAAGAAGCAGGGGTATTTCCCCATTTTTTCCTGCCAATAGCTGCGAATGCCCCCCCCTCAAATTTTTCATCCTGAAAATAGTGGCGCGAGCCAGACACATAGTAGATCCTGGCTGGGGGAACCGGTGGGGGAAGAGCGGGGTTTTAGGACAGGTGAGGCCGCTGACCCGCTCCCCGGGGCCCTGCCAACTAAGGTTGTGTCTACGTTTTCCAACGATCTTGGCTGGGGTTGTCAAATCAGGGAGGAAAATGGATACCTAGTCCCAAACCCAAACAAGAACCCCGGGGTTGTGTCAGCACACGCCCGTGATACACGGGGCAGTTGGGCCCCCACCGAGTGAAACCCCCCCTGCACTCCCCTTGCGTTCTGCGACCCCGGGCCTGGAAAGTTTGTGCCTTGCCCCTCGCAGGTGGAAAAGCCTGCCAGTCTCTTTTTTGACATATGTTTGTTCTAAAATGTACTGGGCATGTTTTAGAAAGTATTGTATATTAAATAAAAAAACCCTGTATTTGACCCTCCCCCGGGGCCCCTTAAATTTTTCCCCTTTTTTTTTTTTTTGGGGGGTTTGGGGGGGGGAAAAAAATTTTTTTTTTTTTTTCCCCCCCCCCAAGGGGGCCCCCCGGGCCGAAAATTTTTTAAAAATTTTTGGAAAAAATTTTTTTTTTCCCCCCCCCCCCAAAATTTTTTTTTTTTTAAAAAAAAAAACCCCCCCTTTTTTTCCGGACCCCCCCCTTTTTAAAATTTTTTTAAAAAATTTTTTTTTTGGGGGAAACAAAAAAAATTTTTTTTTGGTTTTTTTTGGGTTAAAAAAATTTTTTTTTTCCGGGGGCCCCCTTTTTTTTCCCCATCCCCCCAAAAATTTTTTTTTCCCCAAAAAGGGTTTTTTTTTAAATTTTTTTTTTTTTTTCCCCCCTTTTTTTTTTTTTTGGGGGGGGCCCCAAAAAAAAATTTTTTATGGGGGGGGGGGGGGGGCCCCGGGGGGAAAAGGGGGGGGAAAAATTTTTTCCCCCAAAAAAAAGGGGGGTTTTTTAAAAATTTTTTAATTCCCAAAAAAAAAAGGGGGGGTTTTTTGGGGGTTTTTTTTAAGGGGTTTTGTTTTTTTTTTTTTTTTTTTTTTTCCCCAATTTTTTTAAAACCCCTTTTGGGGGTTTTCCCTTTTTTTTGGGGGGGGAAAAAAAAAATTTTTTTTGGGGAAATTTTAAAAAAAAAACCCTTTTTGGCCCCTTCCCCCCCCAAAAAAACCCCCCGGGAAAACCCGGGGGTTTTTTAAAAAGGGGGGAAAATTTTTTTTTTTTCCCCCCCCGGGGGGGGGAAAATTTTTTCCCCCAAAAAAGGGGAAAAAATTCCCCCCTTTTGTTTTTTGGGGAAAATTTTTTTTGGGGGGGGAAAATTTTTTTCTTTCCCCCGGGGAAAACCCCCGGGTTTTTGCCCCCCCGGGGGAAAAAAAATTTTTTTGGGGGAAAATTTTTTTTGGGGCCCCGGGGGAAAAACCCTTTTCCGGGGGGGAAAAAATTTTTTTCCGGGGGGGCCCCCAAAAAAAACCCCCCCAAAAAAGAAAATAAACCAAAAAACCCCCCCCCAAAAAAAAAAAAAATTTTTTGGGTTTTAATAAACCCGGGGAAATTTTTTTAAAAAAGGGAGGGTTTTCCCCCCCGGGGGGCCCCCCTTTTAAAAGGGGGGAAAAAGGGGGGGGGTTTTTCCCCCTTAAGGTTTTTCCCTTTTTTTCCCCCCCCTTTTTTTTCCCCCCTTCCCTTTTTGCCCCCCAAAAAAAACCCCCCAAAAATTTTTTTTTCCCCCTTTTTTTTTTTTTAAAAAAAAATTTTTTTTTTTTTTTTTTTTTTTTAAAAAAAATTTTTTTTTTTTTAAAAAAATTCCAAAAAAAAAAAAAAAACCCCCCTTTTTTTTTCCCATTTTTTTTTTAAAAAAAAAAAAAAAGGGGTTTTTTAAAAAAAAAAAAATTTTTTTTTCCCCCCCCCCCAAACCTTTTTTTTTTTTTTTTTTTGGGGAATTTTAATTTTTTTTTCCCTTTTTTTTTCCAAAAAAGGGGAAAAAAAATTTTTTAAAAAAAAGGGGGAAAAAAAAAATATTTTTGGGTGGAACAGGAAAAAAGCAAAGCTCCATTTTTTAGGGGGTGGGGAGGTTGGTTTATGGAGTTCACAGTGCAGATAAAGTGACAACTCCAGCTCACCACATTTAAAAACCTTTTCCCAAAATTTTGACCTTTTCCCGTTTTTTTCAAATGCTTGGGGAAAGGGGTTCAATTTTAGGTATTTAAAAAATTGGAGAGGGCCCACCCACATGGGTTCCCCAAAAGTTTTTAATGGCCCGGACTATTATTATTTATTTTTAAAAAGGGCTTGATTTCCCCAGCCTGTAAAAATTTTAAGGGCAAATTACATACATAACATATTTCAAAAAAAGTTTAATGGGGACAATAAAAGCTAAAAAATGGTACGAGGGAGAGGGACCCCGCCCACAAAGGGAACAATTTTACAAGGAAGGAGGGAAAGAGACAATGGTTTTGGGGGAAAAAATGTTTTTTGGGGGGGGTTTTTTAAGGGGGAGGGGATTTTTGCAGGTTATAAGCAAACCGAAGAGATGGGTTTTTTTTTGGTTGCCCCATTGAAGCTAGTGGCAAAATTGGGGAGAGTCCCCTTGGTTTGGGGAAAAAAAGTTTTTTGAGAATTTGGGGGGAAACATGAGGGGAAATCCCCTTTGGGGACGGTGAAGAGCTGATAAGAAAAGGAAAACAGAGAAAAAAGGTCCCGTAGGAAACGGAGATTGCGAGAGGAGGGTTTTTCTGGGGGTTAGGGCCAAAAGATGTATGGTTTGGGGGAAGGTTTTTGGGGGAGTTTCAGGGAGACAGGGAGCAAAAGTTTTAGGAGGTTTTTAAGAGGAAACAAGATTGCTAGATGGGGGGGCCCCCGAGAAGGAAGTTTTCAAATAGTCTAGGTTTTAAAAGATGACAAGGGGAAGGCTAGTGTTTTTTTGAATGTCCCAAAAAAGAGGAATGAACGGAAGCGCAAGATATTTTTTTTAGGTGGAGGCGGCAAGGGAGAGGTAAGGCTTTTTGGGTTTGGGTTTTTAAAGGGCCAATTTGAGGTTATTCCCAAAACACGGACTTTTCGGAATCGGGGGGGTTGGGGGAAAACTGTTTTACAGTTTATTTAGAGATCAGGTAGAAGGGGGTAGAGTAGGAAAGGTTTGGAAAAAATGTGAATTTGGTTTCTCCCCATTTAGTTTTTTTGGAGGGGGGAGGAAAAAGGGAAAGGGGGTATGGGGTAAAAGATAGTCCCCGGGATCCCCGGGAAAAAAAAGAGAGTTAATATCAGGGGTAGAGACTAAAAAATTTTTTAATTTTTGGTTTTAGGTGGATTTAAAAGCTGTGTGGTTAAAGAGCTGACCGGCCAAAATGTTATAGAGAAGATTTGCGGGGCCCAGGGGCCCGGGCCCCCTGGGGGAAAAACCAAAAAAAAGAGGGGGGGAGAGAAGGAGGGGATGAGGGGTGAGGGACACTGAAAGTCAGAAACAGGAAGTATGAGGGATCCAGGGGAAGGCCCCGTCTGTGATGCCGAGGGAGGAGAGGAATTTTAAACAGGAGGGAATGGTCACCCGTGGGCCCAAAAAACAGAGGACAAGTTTTTAAAAGGGTAAAGGCCAAATAGTGGGGTTTAAGGCTTAGGCAGTTTTCTAGATTGGTGACTTTGGTTTTGGGCGATTTTTAGTAAATGGGGGGGGTCAGAAGCCAATTGGAGTGGGGCAAAGGGGAAAAATTAGAGGGGGAGGTTTGGGGGACAGTTTAAGATAGGGGGGGGGGCCCTTTTTTGCTCAATGAATTTTTGGGTGCCAAAAAAAAAGCAGTGAGATGGGGGTTTTTTTGGAAAAGTGAAGGGGGGGGGGGCGAGAGGGTGGTTTTTTTTAAGGGTGGGGGTGGATGGTGCAAGTTTTAAAGGGGGAAGGGAAAAATGCCAGAGCTTAAAAGAAAAACTGAATTTGGTGGGTGGGGTGAATAGGGAAAACAGTGGGAACCTCTGAGTGACTTCAGTATAACTCTTCCAATGATGGCTCATGACAGTAATAAGTAGTAATAAACACTGGGTTTTTAGGCAAGGCCTAAGACATGTGCAGAATGTCTTTTTGATGGCCCCTCAACTCCACCAGGGTTTTAAAGCAGTAATTAAAGTGTTTACAGTTTAACCATATGATTCCACTATTCAGATGGCATTGCGGTGAAAATCAATAACTAGCAGCATTGAATTGGAAATGTAGAAACAAATATTTAAATGGGATTAAATAATAATATAAAAAAAAACAAAAAAAGGGGCTGATTTTAAAAAGAGGGAAATCTTACCTTTCCCTATTCTCTAATAGGAAAAAAAAAAAAACCCGTGGTTTTTTTTTTAGGAGGGGGTTTGGGGGGGGACCCCTTGGTTGGGGTTTAAACTACATTCTAACATGCACCAAATCCATATCAAGAAAAAAATAAAATGCACGGCAGAAATTTTTAAAAATGTTCCCAATTTTGTGTATGAAAATGGGAAAAATTTTCCCCTAGTAAAAGGGCCCCCACCAGGACCCACCTAAATGAAGTTTTTTTATTTTCTAAATATTTAATTTTTAAAAAAAAACTTCATTTAAAAAATAGTTTATGAGCGATCAGTAAAAAAATTGAGATCCTTTAGTTGATTTTCCCCATTTTTGGGAAATTCCGCCGATTTTTGATTTCGATCAATCGCCATTTTCCCTTAAAGTTCCCAAAGGGGGAGGTTTGGGCCGGTTTTTATCGCTATACCCAAACAGGTGAAGAGAAGCTGGAATTACCATCCACAACAGTAAATTAGATACGTGGTACATCTTAGTCAAGACAATTCACAGGTTAAAATAATTCATTCCTTTCAATGGCTAACTGAAAAGATGAGGACGGCGTAGCCACAGCAGGTAAAGCGGTTGCTGCTACGGGCCCCTTTGACACATAAGAAGACATCAGTATTGGAAATAGCACATAGTAACTGACAGGAAACCCCTATCACTTTTTGCAACAGGGACCATGAACATGTCATATATGTAGTGGCAGCAAGAATATCCCAATGGGGAACACAGAGGTTCAGCTGGCAGGGCTGTAGTTAGAGTGGGTGCGGTGGGAGCCAGTGCTGCCGTCAGTCGTCTATTAACCGTTTCATGGCCACATGCAGCTAAATCAAATGGGGCCCCCACCCATTACTAGTTCTTATTTTTAACATATCACTGGGCCCCTTTTTGATTAGGGCCACTAACAGGAGTACTACCCTATTGGCAACCCTGGCATGACATTAGAACATGTAGAAAATGCAACAGATGTCTCCAGTTGGTCAATGAGCCCTGTCTCAAATTACTGTCAATTTGTGTGGGTGGAAGGAAGTTGCTCACTTTTGATTTGGAAAGTGGATCAAGGTGGGTGGCCACTCAGTAACTGCTGTTCATTTTGAGTGTCTTGATGCGTGTGAAATACGCTTTTTTCAATATGACCTTTACTATTGGTGTCTTTCACAGCGGTATGACCACAAATCCATCACGGATGCCCTTATGGACCCTCAGAATAAAATTTTCAAGAAGAAATAAGTATTTGAACCAATATTTTAGTGAACAGGACATTGATTATCACTGTCCTTTACCGCAGCATGACCCCAAAACCAGCACAGATGCCCTTATGGACACTAAGAATAAAAATTTGCACTAAGAAATTGACTCTATAGAACAAGATTTTTTTCCAGTGCTGCTGCTGCTACGGCTACTTGCCATTCTACTGCTGTCACGTTGCTGACATTGTTCCACTGTGACATTAGAACGTGAAGATGTAATAGATGTCTCCAGTTGGTCAATGAGAAATGTCTCAAACCTCTGCATTCTACTGTAAAATTGAGTGGGTGGAAGGAAATTGCTGACTTTTGATTTGGAATGTGGATCAAGGAGGGTGGCCACCCAGTAAACGCTGTTCGTTTTGATTGCCTTGAGGCATGTGAAATCTGAAATGAGTATGTGAAATAAGCTTTCAATATGACCTTTACTATTGATGTCCTTTACCGCAGCATGACCCTAAAACCAGCACAGATGCCCTTACTGACCATCAGAATAAAATTCACAGGAAGAAATGACTATTTCTAAAAAGATTTTTCTGACTAGGACATTGAGTATCGCTCAGCACGACCCAAAAACCAGCAAGAGTAAAAGGGTATGTGAATTAAGCTTTTTTTTCCAATACGACCTTTACTATTGGTGTTTTTTACAGTGACCTGACCACAAAACCAGCAAAAAATGCCCATCAGAATAAAATTCACAGGAAGAAATGACTATTTCAAACAAGATTTTTCTAATAGGGCATTAAGTATCGCTGTCTTTTAAAGCAGCATGACCCTAAAGCCATACAAAATGCCCTTATAGACACTCTCAATAAAACTTGCACAAAGAAATGGAGACGGTTGACGGGGAGGTCCAGATGACTCAGCAACACTGACAGTCGGGCCGAATCAGTGTGCGAATGCCCGAAGTGTGAGCTAAGACCTCAAGCCTTCCTCAGAAGACAGTCAAGACCTGTGTAGCGCTTGAGAAATTTCTGCCTATACGAGAGTGCTTGCTCCTCCATATGAAATTCGAAAAAGCCTTAGGTAGCACCATTACATCCTTATGCTTAAGCAACAATGGAATATTTTGCAAAGGATATTGTCACATAAACTCATCGGGAATGGGCTCAAAGAGTTCAGGCTCCTTTCCACAAGTTGGGACGAAGTGAGCTTCACTTGGCAATGCTTTTATGACAACCAGGGGTAGAAATAGAAATGTTTTCTACAGAATACCTAATAAATGTGATCTTTTCTGACAACCAGGAGTACAAATAGAATATTTTTCCATGGATTATCTAAGAAATTAGGTGTTGTGGAACAATTCTGACAACAAATCAAGAGTGTCCTTCCTTTCAGTCTTTTGTAATTTAGAACTGCCAAGTAGGACTAGCAAATGACTTTTTCTACGGAATAGCCAAGCAATGTGGTCTTACGCGACAAACATGAAGGATTCTAAACAGGATATTTGGGTCTTATGGAAGAATGGAAGTGTTGTACACCGGCTGTCCCCCCCAAAAAAAACTGCTGCATGCGAATAAAGGGAACGAAATGAAGTTTTCAGCCAAAAACATGTGTATCAAAGCCATTTTGGTTTAGGGTTGATTTCCAAAGTGTCCTGTACACTGGCTGTCCATATTACACTGCAGCACAAACATTGTGGCCAAGAAATGACATTTTCCAGAATAAAACTCTATAGAACAGTGATTTCTTATGAGAGGTTAACGTAGCTGTGTATGATGCAGAAGTTCCCCCCACAACCAAGCGGCCCCCCTGGTAGTTTAGGGCAATGCAGAATTAAAACATGCTGCTATCTCACAGAGATTTGATATGAGAGATTAATGTAGTTATGTGTGATGCAGCAGCTGCCCACCCCACCCCTCCAAACCAAGTGCCCCGCCACTCAGAAACTGAACCAAGGAAGTTTAGGGCACTGCAGCTGTATCCAAATTTCTTGACTAATACTGACTAGAATTGCCTAATCTTGCTGTACTTTAACCTAACTAATCTATCTAGCAGCCTTTCAGTAATGAAAACGCTGGGAAAGAGTGTCTGCTAGCTGTGAAAAAAGCTAAGCAGAGAGACAGTTATCCATTCTGTTTACAGTGTGAAAGCTAATGGCGGTGAGCAGGAAGTGTCGTGACATAGATAAAACAAGGTCAAGTGATCTTAGCAGCCAATGAGATCTCTACACCCCCCACTGGTGACGTTTTTGACCCCCCTCTGTGCTCTGCACTGATTGGCTGGCCGCCAAAAGTACAGGAAGCTGCGAAAATGGTGCGATTTGAATCCGCGATCACAATTATTGATAATATTTTAAGGGAAAATAATATGATAAAATAAGAACCTCGATAAACGTGAATATCGGTGCGATTTCAACTTTTCTCGATTAGATCGCTCATCACTAGTCAAAAACACAATTGTCCAATCTATCATACTACTTTACTGTGTGGAAGAGTATATTTTAACCCCAGCCTAACCAGAAATCCTTTTTTCAAAAGAATGGATTACCATTTTAAGGCCTGGTTCACATCTGCATGAAGGTTCCTTTCAGAGCATATAATGCAAAGGTGTCCATAATTTAAACAGAAAATTTTGTGATGGAAGCTCTGAACATAACCTTCAACATAGGTGTGAACCTGGCCTAATATTGTGATCTCTTTCTGTGCTAATATTCTAGTGATTCAGGCACCATGTACATCGTTATATTAACTCCTTCACGACCTTGGACGTATGCATATGTCCAAGTCATTTGGGGGTTCACGCACCTGGAAGTATGCATACGTCCTGGAGATCGTGCAAACTCTAAAGCAGAGTTCCCACGATCGCTGCGGTATGTCAGCTGTATATTACAGCTGACATCCTGCAGCATCAGACCCGACCGGAGATCAATTAGGGCGATTAACCCCCTAATTATCGTGTCACTAGGTCACGATAACTAAGGGAGACATAAGAGGAGCGATCTCTTCCTGCGTCTCTGTCGGCACCAACAGCTGCACGACCCTCCTAACAGACATCCTGGACGGTATAGAATGCCTTCTGGGCTGTCTGTGACGTCACCATGCCCGACCGTGCTCTGTGAGCATGGCCGGGAATCGTGACTAACAGTTGTCATAGAAACCAGTACACGGCAATATTGATTTCTATTATAAAAGTGATTTTCCCTATGGGGAAAAGTAAAAAAAAGATGAAAAAGTAAGGAAAATTAGAAAAAGTAAAAAAAAAAGTGAAAAAACTGTAAAACACAAACACGAAAAATAAAATAAAAACACGTACACTGCCCTTTTCGACTGCCAATCGCCCCAAAAAAGATAAAAGTAAGCATATTTGGTATCGCCGCATGCGTAACGACCTGCCCTATAAATCTGTCATGTTAATTAATCTGCACTGTGAACGGCGTAAAAAAATAAAAAAAACTATCACAGAATTACGATTTTTGTTCATCCCGCAGCACATACAATGTAATAAAAAGCAATCAAAAGCATCTATAAATGCCAAAGTGATGCCAATTACAATGTTGGTTCATCCAGCAAAAATAAGTTCTTACAAAGCTCTGTATACGGAAAAATAAAAAAGTTATCGCTGTCATAAGATAGCAATGCATAAATATTGTTTTAAACAATAAAAACACTTTTTTTTTATAGCACTTCAACGAAAAAAAAAACTATATAAATTGGGTATCGTCGTAATCGTATCGATGCACAGAATAAAAGTAACTTGTCATGTTTACTGCACAGTGAGCGCTGTTAAAAACAAAATAAAAAACACTACTAGTCCATCATGTTCACTCTCACAAGATCTCTAGCCTTTTCTTATCCTTAGACGCCGAAAAGGCTTTAAGACCGAGTAGCGTGGCCCTTTTTACAGGGGGTTCTGGAATCCCTAGGTTTTGGTCCGGTGATGTGTGCAAAGATTATGGCCCTATATTCATCGCCCCAAGCTCACATACGTGTCAACGGCCTACTTTCGGCCCCCCTGACTATTAGTAATGGCACCAGGCAGGGATGTCCTCTCTCCCCCATTCTCTATATTTTGGTAATGGAGTATCTGATGCAGGCCATACGTAGTGACACTCAAATACAGGGGATTCGGACGGGTGGTCTCAAACTTAGCCGCACTAAAGGTTCTGAAAGAGTATAGCATGTATAGTAATCACAAAATTAATTTGTCTAAAAGCTCAGTTTTACCTTTTCATATTCCCCTAGACCTCTTGGCCCAACTAATATCTTCATTCACATTTTCGTGGGAAAATTCGTCTTTTAGGTATTTGGGGGTCCAAGTCCCTTCTGCCCCGGACAAGACTTATGATCTGAATTTTGTCCCGCTGTTCACTAAGATTAAACAAGATCTCTTGAAATGGGACAGAAGGGACTTTTCATGGATTGGACGTATTAACATTCTCAAGATGAATGTCTTACCTAAACTCTTATATCTCTTCCAGGCTCTCCCCACCATGTTACCGAAATCCTTGTTTAAGGACCTAAGCAGAGTAACCTCTGTTTGTATGGGCATACTGTTTGTATGGGCACAGGGGCATCCCAGAATCGAGGAATCCACCCTGTCTCGCCCGAAACTGAAAGGGGGTCTTTCTATGCTGGACTTCCAGGCGTATTTTCTAGCTGCTGTCGCAGTGCGCACGCTGGATGCTTTTAATACAACAAACACCAAACTCTGGGTTCTATTAGAATCCCAGATGTATAAGGCCCCTGTTGCAGCTCTTCCCTGGCTTCCATCCTCGATGCTGTCAAGGGGCTCATTGTGCCGCGTCCCGCTAGTTGCATGAATCTCAGTCTCGGTACGAAGGGCCTATGCCTCAAAAATGCAACTCTATCCCCTGGGAGGTTCATGCACTCCATTGCTAGGCAATCCAGCAGTGCCGGAACCCCTATCCTCGGCAATTACTAACCTAGTAGGAATAAGCGACCCCGTTTCAATCATTGATCACTTTTTGTCTGTGTCAGGGGTGAAGGCCTACAGGGAACTGGTGGAGGATGCAGTTTACAGGAACTTTTCAAGACTGCATTACTATCAACTTCGCAGTCTGTATTCAGAATGGAAGCCTACTCTAGATGTCCACAGGACCCCTACTACTTTTGAGCTGTGATGCCTCGGCAAATATTCGGTAAGGCATACCCTATCTGGCTTGTACAGCTTATTAACTGAGGTTCAAGGGGAGGACAAACTGTCCTTCCAACGGAGCTGGGAACGAGAGCTAAATATGCAGTTATCCGAGGAAGACTGGTATAAAACTTATCAGTTGACACATAGATCCTCTGGCTCCTGTAATGTCCAAGAACTATATTATAAAATTGTTTCCAGATGGTATCGAGTTCCCGCTCTGTTGAGTGTGATGTTCCCAGGTTCTTCCGATGTTTGCTGGCGATGTAAATAGAGAGACAGTACATGTTAAAGAGCACAAGGCACAAGACAGGTAGGACCCATTTTATATATATGGCCATCTTTAGTTTAGTAACACACTAGGCTTGCAGGACGTAAGCTCACCTCGATTGCAGTTTTCACCTGGTCACTCTCTTGTATTCGCTTTCCTTCCTTTTTGCTGTGTTTTCAGTCCCCAGTCGCAGGACCCACAATAGCAGAGAAATCAAGGTAATCCAGCCATAGGAATAGTGAAGCTTTCTCTTCTTTATTATAAGTACAAAACGTGCAGAGGGTAAAACATAGCAGCAACAAACCAACACATTTCGGGCACCATACTTTGCCCTTGTTCAAGGTATGGTTACTTAGTAAAAAGTCCAGGTTAAATTCGTTTTCATGTCTTACATCTCTTCAACAGTCATTTACTTAACCCTTTGTATACAAAATTTAAAACATATGTATAACACATTACTCTAAAACTAGCTACTCTAACACAATATAATGTAAGCTCTTTACATCTGTATTTATAATCCTTTATACAAGGCAAAACATTGTGAAGCTTACTTAATATATGTATGCAAGATCATTACGGAGGTTAAATCCTTTCGGTATTCTGGTCTGCAACTGCAGGATCCAGAAGGCTTCACGCAGGCGCACTTTGTGCTGCCAGTCACCTCCTCTCACTGGACGCTCCACTTTCTCTATCCCGAATTATGAAAAACTACGGATATTTCCTGCATGTTCTTCAATGAAGTGTTTTACTATACCAGAGTGAGTTATTAATCCTTTTTTGATGTTGTACAGGTGTTCCGCTATACGTATTTTAAATTTCCGGATACTACATCCCACATATAGTTTATCACATATATTGCAATGTATGCCGTACACAATATGGTCAGAGTTACAATTCATGAATTTTTGTATGTTGTATTCCTTACATGCTTCATCATAGCCTTTAAATGCGCTTTTTTTTGACAGTGTACTCGCATACATTGCATCTTCGTCCTCCACATGGGAAGAAACCCTTCTGTGCAAACCAAATTTTTTTATTTTGTTGGCTAGAGAAAATACTAGATGTAATAATGCCTCCTATTGTTTTATTTCTTTTGGGAACAAAACTAACACCTTCATCAATTATTTTGGCTTAAGTATGGTCTTGCCTCAATATATTCAAATTATTGTAAAATATTTTTTTAATATTGTAGAAACTGGTGTTGTATGGGGTAGAAAACACCAAGGATTTAGTCGTGGATATTTTATTTTTCTCATGTCATTTTTTTTGATGCAATAGGTCTTTTTGTGTTTTATTTTCTATTTTTTCCAATGCTTTATTTATTTGATGTTTGTTATATCCTCTTGTAAGTCTTTTTATTATATTCTGTTTCTCTACCTCAAAGTCTTCTTCTTTTGTACAGGCTCTTTTTGCTCTAATGAATTCCCCCAATAGCATGGAATTCAATGTATGTTTTGAATGGCTGCTGTTTGCTCTAAGTAATGTGTTCCCACTGGTTGTTTTGCGATACAGTGTTATTACTTTAGATGATTTTAGATCTGCTTTTAAACGTATATCCAGGAAAGAGATTTCTTTTTTTTGTTAAACACATGGGTAAAGCGCAAATGAAATTGGTTTTAATTTAGATATTCCACAAACCTCGGTATGGACGCTACATCATGACCCCAAACAAACAAGAGGTCATCGATGTTGCGCCCATACCAAAGTATGCAATGTGAAAAGGGGTTCTACATGTGGAATATTGTCTGTTGTTCCCACCAAGACATATATAAATTCGCAACGGCCGGTGAGGCAGCGGCTCCCATCGGGACCCCCCTCAACTGCAGGTAGTAGTTGTTACCAAATTTGAAGTAATTATGTTTTAATAAGAAGTCTATACTTTCAAGTAGAAATAATATAAGTCCCTCATCGTATTGACTGAATTTTTTTTTCTGTTTCAACAAGCTTTATTGAAGTAACATCAGGCACAAAAAAAAAATACAACAAATTATGTGAAATAACAGTCACGTTTGTACAACACTTTGAGAATATCAGACTTCCTTCTAAATTGGTAGGCTGAATGTAGACAAGGAAGGGTATCTAGAGTTGCGGTCTTATTACAAAGTGTCTTCCCGACTAAACCTAGGTCGGTCCAACCCCTCTCCAGCTGAACCACTTTCGACTCCTCTACTCGCGATCCAGCAGGGGAGCGGGAGGTTACAAGCACACTGGTACATATTTATGTCTCTTGTCATCAAGCGGCAAAACAGAAATAGCCTCTGAGTAGGAAGGAAATAAGCAGCCTATAAAAATTAGTATTGCTTCAGAACATTTTCAGAACTTTTTCGAAACATTATCAGAACTTTTTTCAGACGCGGCTGAAGGCTCGATACCCTCTGGGCGGCAACAAATCGACGCACACGTATCCAGAAGACCCAATCCCATGTGACATGGCTCGGGGACGGGGGGAGCATAAACAAGCAAGGGGATGATCTAATCAGAGCCTATAGGCCTGTCGACCCCCGCATAATGGTACTCAGGTGATCCTACAAAGGTCATCCAGTCACCCCATGTCCTGTAGAATCGATCAAGGGAGTTCTCATTCTCTGACCTCAGCTCCTCCATTCTTTGTATGTGAAAAATCTCTTTAAACCATTCTGTTAGGGATGGAGTCTGAGAGGTCCTCCCCCTCCTGGGGATCAAAAATTCTAGCCGCTGCCAGAAGGAAAAGCAGCAGTCCCCCTTTCAGGGTTCTTATTGGTACAGGTAACATGGAGAGAAGGAGAGCCCGTGGATCATTCTGCAACTGTATACCCGTGATTTTCTCTATCACCTCAATTACCTGGCACCAAAATGGCTGCAAGTCTGCACATTCCCACCAGATATGTGTCATGCTTCCTGGTTCTTTCCCGCATCTCCAGCAGGCGTCGGGGACTGTGGGGTATAACGTGTGTAGTAGGGTGGGTACTCGATACCATCTTGAGAGTATTTTGTAGTTCAGTTCCTGTATGCGACAGGAAATTGAGGTCTTATGCACTAGGGTGTATGCCCTAGCCCAATCCTCGTCAGTTAATGTGACTCCTAATTCTTTCTCCCAACTGTCCCTAAATATAGACCTACCACGTGATATGGCATCCAGGATCAGATTATAAACCACTGAGATTGCATGTCTTGGGGCCTGTTGCTGTATGCACAGGTTCTCAAAATCGGAAGGATTTCTAGCTAGCCCACACCCAAGCCTATTGGTGTCAAAGTAATGCTTAAGCTGCATGTATTGTAGCCACACATTAGGCGTCTGATTCTGAGCCGCCACACCTTCATTATACGGCTTGAACACAACGTTTCTAGTAAAACTACCTATAACCTGGGGACGCTTCCCCACAGGATCCTGGTATAGCAGACAAGGAGCCGAGATCTGGAGGTCAGGGTTGCCTTTAATTGGGACCAGTGGTCCCCCGGGGGAATACAATTTGTACTGCATTCCATACTTTTTAAACACTGATATGGTTATCCGTGCTATCAGGGGCAAGCGAGATAACCTGAAGTCTCTAAGACGAGGTAGAAGCCACGGCAAGAAAGATATTCTCCCGTCATATATAGCGTCCTCAAGCTGAACCCATGACTTTGAGGACCCAGCGTGAAACCAATCCAGCACTCTAGCAGCGATCGTTGCCACATAATACGACTTTATGTCGGGTAGGGCCAGCCCTCCCTCCCCCTTATGTCGAATCAGGATGCTTCTGGCAATCCTCGGCCTCGCACCACCCCACACAAACCTACCAAAGCAGCTGTTGAGGTCTCTAAAGTGGCTATCAGGGAGGACAACTGGGAGGGTTTGGAGCAGGTACAGGAGCCTCGGGAGGACATTCATTTTAATGATGTTGATTCGACCCGTCCAAGAGAACTCCTTCCGGTCCCATTTACTTAAGTCTGCTTTAATGGTCTGAACGAGGGAGGCAAAGTTCAGATGGAAGAGATCATCCAGATTCTTTGGAATCTGAACGCCCAGATATGGAAAGTGGTCTGCCACCCATTTGAACGTAAATCTGCTCTGCAACGTCCGCAGGCCCCCTCGGTCTAAATTGACATTCATTGCTACACTCTTAGCCCAATTAACCTTGAAATTGCTTACTCGGCCAAATCTGTCCAACAGATCCATCAGAGCGGGCAGGGAGGATTCCGGTTGTGTAATGTAGAGCAGGAGATCATCGGCAAAAGCCGCGCATTTATATTGCCTGTCTTTAATCTGCAAACCTCTGATCTCCCGATCCGCTCTGATGGCTCGCATCAAGCACTCCATTACAAGTACATACAGAATAGGGGATAGAGGGCATCCCTGTCTCGTCCCATTGCGAATATCAAAGGATCTGGACAGCACCCCATTGACCCTGATCTGCGCTGACGGGTTCTTATACAATGCCATGATTCGCTGCAGCATCACTGGGCCAACTCCTGCGTTTGGCAAAGCAGATTCCATGAAGTTCCAATCTACCCTGTCAAACGCCTTTTCTGCATCGATAGATAGCAGCATGAGGGGGCTCTGTGTTTTCTGCGCATGGTCAATCAGGGAAAGGGTTTTCAGGGTGTTATCCCTTGCCTCTCTTCCTGGCACAAAACCGACCTGGTCCGTGTGTATAAGGTTTTCTAAGATGGTGTTAAGCCTGATGGCAATAAGCTTGGCGTATAACTTGG
Source organism: Phyllomedusa bahiana (assembly GCA_025379985.1). Classification (NCBI taxonomy): domain Eukaryota; kingdom Metazoa; phylum Chordata; class Amphibia; order Anura; family Hylidae; genus Phyllomedusa; species Phyllomedusa bahiana. Next base: position 22,299 of record JAODAL010001008.1, read on the forward strand.
CGTCCGTATTAAGGAGCGAGATGGGCCTATAGCTAGAGCATAGCATAGGATCTTTCCCGGGCTTCGGGATCACCGTAATGTGGGCCTGTGTGAAAGAGGGGAAAGGGCTGGGTGGCCGAGACCGAGTTAAAGGAGGACAGGAGGGGGCCTGTCAATTCCTCCCTAAAAACCTTATAGAATTTGGCTGTGAAGCCATCGGGGCCCGGGCTCTTTCCAGCCGGCAAAGCGGAGATGGCCTGCCCCAGCTCCTGCCCTGAGAAGGGGGTCTCGAGTGCCTCCATCTGTTCCCTGACCACGCCAGACACATGCGCCTGCTCTTCAAAGATCCTCAGGTTTCGACTCACCGAGTCGGCCCCCCGGGTCGGCGGAGGTAGGTTGTAAAGCTCCCGATAATAGCCGTAGAACTCGTCTAAGATTTCCCCCGTGTAAAATGTTGTTTTACCCGCCTTGGTTTTAACCGCAGGTACAAAGAGTGCAGCTCTTTTGTCCCGGAGTGATCTGGCCAGCATTCTACTTGGTTTATTACTCCAAGCGTAGTAATTCCCTGCGCAGATCTGACGGAACCTGGCCGCCTTTTTATCCAGCAGCTGCAGAATGTCTTGCTTTGTTTGCAAAAGGTCCCGCAGATCCGAGTCGGATAGTGTCGCCTTATGCGCGCTCTCAAGCTCCGCCAGTCTGGCCAGCAGTTTTTTAAGTTTGGCTGCCGCTTCTCGTTTTAAGCGGGCCCCATGCTTTATCAGCACTCCCCGGATAACACATTTTAACGATTCCCACTTCACTTGAGGTGAGGATGGGTCCGAAGAGTGGGTGCTAACAAACAATTTGATAGTCTGTGATAGGTCAGCGGCACAGACCGAATCATGGAGTAGCGATTCATTAAGTCTCCAATTAAATTGCCTGGGCAGCGCGCGGGGGATATTCAATTCACATGAAACCGGGGCATGGTCCGAAAGAAGTATATTACCAATGCTCGGATTTTGTGCTGCGGGTAAAAGTGCGTGTTGGACTGAATTTTTTTTAGGTGGTATTGGATTGCTGGTAGTACTAGCTCTTGTGGGATATTGGAGTAGAGATTCTCTACGTCCATACTTAACCATGTATAATTGGAGGACCATGAGAAATCTTGGAATGTTTGTAATACCATCTTGCTATCTCTAAGGTAGCCTGGTGCCGTTTGTACCAATGGTTGTAGGTATTGGTCTACATAACCATTTCATTTCTCTGTTAGACTCTCATTGCTAATTACAATAGGTCTTAAACTTGGTGGAAATTGATCTTTGTGGAGTTTTGGGACACCATAGAATACAGGAATTTGTACATTTTGCATTTCGAGATATTTTCTTTGTTTCTCGTTAAGGGCTCCCAATTTAACTCCTTCATCCAATAATTTAACCAGTTTTTTTTGGAAATTTGCGGTGGGGTTTTCCCTTAGTTTCCTATATACTTCGTTATTACTTAGTATTTTACTGCATAATTGCCCATACAGTTCAGTATCCATAAGGACAATGTTACCCCCCTTGTCCGATTTTTTAATCGTAATATTGGTATTTTCCTTTAATTCCTTCAATGCTAGATTTTCTTAATAGCTATTATGTTTTTTATTTTTTCTGGTTTCTCTTCGCCCATGTTTTTTTGTGCAAGTGTTCTTAGATCCCTTTCCATGGTTGTCTGAAAGGCTTCCATAGCATTGACACGCGTTTTAATTGGATAGAAAGTAGGGTTATTATATGTTAGTTCTACATTATCTCTTTGTATTTTGGGGTCTACTTCCTGATTTTCCAGTTCTTTTAACGTTATTAATGTTTGTTGTTCTAAGAACATCATTCTATCAAATTCGTTGTTCATTTCTATTTTATCTTTTTTTTTTGGTGTTATTATTGCTACTTTTACAATCTTCATCCTCAGTACTTTGTTCCAGGAAGTGCTTTTTTACTGTCAATGTTCTAATGAACTTATTAATGTCTAACAGCGTGTCAAATAATGAAAAGTCCCGTGTAGGTGTAAAATTCAGACCTTTCTGTAATACACTGAGTTGTGTTTCAGACAATATATATGGTGTAAGACAAACAACACTATCATTATCCGGATAAATACTTGGGGGATCTTCTACTTTTTCTTTGCCTGTCCCTTTTGTTTTGTTTTTGTTGTTGCACCTTCCCCGTTTTTTGTCTGTTGTTCCGTCATTGCTTTTTCATTCATTTGTGCTGTGTTTTGTCTTCTATATGTTCTTGATCGTGTCAATGACCTGTCCATCGACATGTGTTCAGACTCTGAAGTTCCACCCTCCGTTTGTTCTAAGTCTGAAAAGCTGACTTCTTTGTATTTCCTGTATCGCCTTTTAGGTGTTCTCAATATAGATCTGGACTGTCGTTGTTGAGGATTTGTTCTCCAAGTATATACTTTATCATTGGCATAGTCATCTAGATCTCTTTGATATTTTTGTTTTTTCGTTTCCATAATAAGTTTCTCAATTTTTGCGATATTATTCTTGATATTTTCCTGCAATCTTTCGTATTCAGGGTCCTCTTGGTAAGATGATATTTGTATCGTGAGAATTTCCATCTGTTCTTGAATTTCTTTTAATTTTTGATTTTCATATTCTATGATAAGTTTAATAAGTTCCATAGAGCAATTTGTTAATATCTCATTCCATTTGTTCATAAACTCCTGTCTATATACGAAAGTGGGGTTCTTCAACATGCGGAGTCCCCGTGGTATTATATTTTTTTCAACGTATGTGTTTAACGTATTTTGATCCTACCATATTTTCATTTCTTTTAGTTGTATTTTCTCCAGTTTCTTCATAATCTGTTTAAGATTTTCATGTTCTTTTGAGGTGGGGTCATTATCTCCAAATACTTCGGCTAGTTTGGATTCTCTATCCATGTTATGGAGTAAGCAGATATACCAGATTTTTGGTGTACAGCGAGCTAATATACCCGATGTTATTTAGGTATTCTCTTGCATCATAAATTAAATTGAATGTGTTGCTTATACCCTCTGCACATATATACGTTTTATGTAAGGGATGCCTATAACGGTGTAAATGTAATAACCGTTGGTAACACATTACTTAGAGCAAACAGCAGCCATTCAAAACATACATTGAATTCCATCCCATTGTGGGAATTCATTAGAGCAAAAAGAGCCTGTACAAAAGAAGAAGACTGAGGTAGAGAAACAGAATATAATAAAAAGACTTACAACAAGAGGATATAACAAACATCAAATAAATAAAGCATTGGAAAAAATAGAAAATAAAACACAAAAAGACCTATTGCATCAAAAAAAATGACATGAGAAAAATAAAATATCCTCGACTAATAAATCCTTGGTGTTTTCTACCCCATACAACACCAGTTTCTACAATATTAAAAAATTTTTTTTACAATAATTTGAATATATTGAGGCAAGACCATACTTTAGCCAAAATAATTGATGAAGGTGTTAGTTTTGTTCCCAAAAGAAATAAAACAATAGGAGGCATTATTACATCTAGTATTTTCTCTAGCCAACAAAATAAAAAAATGTGGTTTGCACAGAAGGGTTTCTTCCCATGTGGAGGACGAAGATGCAATGTATGCGAGTACACTGTCAAAAAAAGCGCATGTAAAGGCTATGATGAATCATGTAAGGAATACAACATACAAAAATTCATGAATTGTAACTGACCATATTGTGTACGGCATACATTGCAATATATGTGATAAACTATATATGGGATGTAGTATCCGGAAATTTAAAATACGTATAGCGGAACACCTGTACAACATCAAAAAAAAGGATTAATAACTCACTCTGGTATAGTAAAACACTTCATTGAAGAACATGCAGAAAATACACATAGTTTTTTCATGCTTCGGGATAGAGAAAGTGGAGCGTCCAGTGAGAGGAGGTGACTGGCAGCACAAAGTGCGCCTGCGTGAAGCCTTCTGGATCCTGCTGTTGCAGACAGAATACGAAAGGATTTAACCTCCGTAATGATCTTGCATACATATATTAAGTAAGCTTCACAATGTTTTGCCTTGTATAAAGGATTATAAATACAGATGTAAAGAGCTTACATTATATTGTGTTAGAGTAGCTATTTTTAGAGTAATGTGTTATACATATGTTTTAAATTTTGTATACAAAGTGTTAAGTAAATGTCTGTGGAAGTGATGTCAGACAGGAAAACGTATTTAACCTGGACTTTTTACTATGTTACCATACCGTGAACAAAGGCAAAGTTTCGTGCCCGAAACGTGTTGGTTTGTTGCTGCTGTGTTTTACCCTCTGCACGTTTTGTACTTATAATAAAGAAGAGAAAGCTTCACTATTCCTACGGCTGGATTACCTTGATTTCTCATCTTTAGTTTAGTTAATATTGACCATTACAAGTAGTCAGCCATTTCGCTTATATAGACTTTATAGGTAGTGGTGGTACGAGGCAAAAAACACAGAGACCATAGCAGAATGGATTATATACCAGTCTTTTGATAGTGGTTATTCGTCCCAACTCTACTTTATTGGTATACTATCAAGCATTATCAAATTACATTAGTGATAAGGTTGATTTTCAGGTGGCATTTGATTAATTTTAGTTATCTATTAAAAGTTATATTTTGCCTTTGTTATTTATCTTTTAAGAGCGCTCCAAGTGGGTTTTGACCCAGTCTGGGGAAAAAAAACATCTGCTGCTAACCTGTGATAGCCATTTTCTTTTCTAAATCAGATAGTTTTTTTATTAAACAAGTCAAAGGGTATACAAACAAACTCCAGATACAATAAGGAGCAGATGCATAGTAATACCATAGCAAAGTAATTTTTTTTTTTTTTTTACAATTAGATTTTTATAACATAAAACAATACCAGACAGGCACAACACCCAGAGCATGGTCCATATCAAAACCTTCATAAGGAAAAGGAGAAATAAGAGCATAAAGTGGTCTAACGCTTAACAGTTGGCCGCAGATAAGAGATTGTGTCTATCTCTCAAAAGTGGCCTGGATGGTAAGCCTGGGAAATCCAACCAGGGACCCCAGATCTTCTCAAACATGGCTATAGCATTCCTTTGATAGACACTTCTCTCCAGCCTCAGTATCAAATTCACTTTATTGACAAATTCACTAAGTGTTGGGACACTTGCTGAATCCAATGATAGGCAATAAGTTTACGAGCATATAATAACTTTGAAATGCTTAAAGGGGCTGTCTCGCTACGAAGATCATAATTTAAAACGAGAGAACCAAAAATGTAAGCATGTACGTCCTTGGTTACCATTACCAAAGTGCTATGGTTTGAGAGAATAGGCCGTTTTAGCTGTCCTTAGCAAAGGAGTTTGTTTTCATGGTGGGTTACTCCCTGTTAGTTTATTAGTGGCTGTCGGCTGAGTTGTGTGCCGCCCAGGTTGGGAACGGGAACACGCACACACAGGAGATGCAAAGAACTGGTCGCAGATGGCAGCGCGCAGAGGGACGTATGTTTAAGGAGAGAGGGAGAGAGAGTTTTCCATTCACTGACTGCAATCAGTGAGTGAAGCAGCATCTGAGAGAGAGACACGCTGTGGAGCACACGTTTTCCATTCACTGATTGCAATCAGTGAGTGAAGCGGCAGCTGGGAGAGAGACACGCTATGGAGCACACGTTTTCCAATCACTAACTGCGATCAGAGGTCCTGCAGCAGTCCCACATAAAACAATTTTGCCACACAGATCTGCAGGCCCATGTAAACAAAAACAGATAAAGCGTATATAGTTTTGTTCTGCAGATCTGTAGAGGTCAGAGGTGTAATAATCTGAAGGAGATATCACTGTGTGTGAGAGAAAGACAGAGAAAAAAATCACCCATCTTTCCCAGAGTCCTGAATTTCAAATGCCCATTCTAGTTGCAAAGTATGTAGAGAGAGCGAGAAATGTAGATATAAACTATGGCGTTACACTTAGCTTTTCACTTCCAAAGACAGCTGAGAACCTCTACCTCCCTCCAGCTAACACAGAATTAATCCTCACATGCACACTTTGGAGCATGTCTGTAGAGAGAGAAGATACTCCCTGCTGGGAGGAGTAACATACCCCTCAATTTCACAAGTTCTGCTTGGCAACCAGCATAAACGGCTGTCAAATGTTGAAGCGAGACAACCCCTTTAAAGATATTGTTGAATCAGGCACATCATCACCCAAAAGACCTAACACACAGACTAAGGGTCCAGTGGAATGGAAACACCATGAACAGAGTATATAACACCTAAGACATCCTTGCAAAATTTACCCAATGTGGTAAATTCCCAGAACATATGCATGAGGTGTGAGTTCATGCAACCACAATGTGGGCAGCTAGAGTCAACTCTATATTATTATATGATAAAGCCGGGATTTGTATACCCTATGTATCAACGTTAACTGAGAAAATCTGTGAGCTTCATTCAAAGACAGAAGCAGAACACTCTCCAAAATAGTATTCCATTGTTCAGCTGATATGGGACCCACATCAGACTCCCATCTTGGCATTACCAATAAAACATCCTCATGGAGGAACTCGGCAGAGAGACAATTGTAGATTAAATAAGTTTTTTGGTAGATTAAATAAGTTTTTTGGTATTACATACCCTCCCTATTGCATCACATGTTTTAAAAGATAAGGCACCCAGCCCAAACTGAGCCTGAAAGGCATGTCTACACTGGAGGAACTGAAAGAAACATGAATGCAGTAAATCAAAATCAGATTGAAGTTGTGAGAAGCTTTTTAGGGAACCCTTGTCTAGAACTTGATCCAATAAATGAATGCCCTTATTGGACCACATACCAAAACCCTGAAGTTTCAACAGTTCTGGTAGGTTGGAGTTTCTCTATATAGGGTAAACCCTAAAATTTGTTTCCCCTTGTCCCACACGCTATACATAAACACCAGTGTTGGAAACTTCCAAGCTAGACCCTAGGAATCACCTGCCTCAAACAAACAGCATAGATGTGGCCTATGAGAAAATTGATCAACTAATCATCCACTAGAGTCCATGCCATCCTTGCCACTCCAACCCATAAAATGCTGCCATGGAGAGGCCAGAAAATAGAGCAGAGTGTTTGGAACAGCCAGCCTCCCCCACCCCCCGAGGCTTTATCCCGCTGGAAAGTCGCTAAATTTTATTCTAGCAAAATCAACTTTCCATAATAGCTCCCTTAAATTGTTATGGCCTTGTGGAAAATTTTCATAGGCAACGAAACCGGAAAGTGATGTATCCAATACAGTAACTGTGGCATAAGGACAATTTTGATTAAATCAGCTTGACCACCAGTAGACAAGGGCAGACGATGCCATGTTCCCACATTGTCTACTCACTTTGAAAATAGAGGGTCAATATTATTAGTACTATAACTTCCAAGCTGAGGACTAATCCCTCAATTTAGCTTTTGGACCAGAGTATAACAACTGCACAGCTGAAATAAACCAGGGCCCAAAACCCATTCATCCCATGAACTCCCATAGATAATTTTACTCGACGCTGTCAAGGCCTTGGCAGTGTCGAGAGAGAAGAAGGCCCTAGACTCCTCCTATCACTAAGCTGCATGTTTCAGAAGTTTCTGCGTATATTAGCAGCTGTTGATTTGTTTGGCATGAACCCAGATTGGTCATTATGTATAATTTCCAAAATAACTTTATTAAGTCTGATAGCTCGGGCTTTAGCCAAAATCTTTATGTCCACCAGGAGCAAGGAAATAGGACGATATGAGCCCGGGGATGTAGAATCCTTCTCCTGTATTAGAAGTAATACAATTATTGCGTCACTCATTGATGGAGGTAAGTATCCCACTCTCAAGGCTTCCTCAAATACTTTCAAAAGGTTAGGCAACAAAGTATCCCTATATATTTTAAAGAACTCCGCTGGTAAACCGTCCATATTTGGGGCTTATCATTTGGGACCTGACTCATTGCCACCTCCAATTCCTCAAGCGAGAGAGGCTGGTCCAGGAGATCACTAGAACTATGGGAGAGCCTCGGAATATCAATAGAATCAGATATCCTGTACACTATTCCCAGATTGAGACCTATGTAAGGATTGATAATAGGTGGTTAGCACTCTTAGAATTTCAGGATCATCAGTAACCTGTAGACCATCCTGTGAAATCAGGGGGCTGATGAGATCTGATTATCCTAGCCAAAAGGTGTCCTACACTTTCCCCATGCTCAAAATATTTTTGTTTTATGAACATTTTTTTTGTTATCGGCCACTTGGATTAAATGGTCATTCAGAGATTTCTGGGACTCCTCCCACGACCTCTTGGTAAGAACCTTCGCTCTGCAGAGTGAACTGCTAGTTTTAACACCTTATTCAATTCCCTATTTTTTACTTTTGCGCTTGCTAATTTCCGTGACATAAAAACCACGAGTAAATGCCTTCATGGTGTCCCAAACATACACCCATGATGTGGAATTTATATTAGTATCAAAAAAACTCCTGTAACTTGGTACCTAGAGATTTGTGAATTAACTGCACCCAAAAAGCGTTTAGAGGCCATAGTGTAGGTCTACTCTTATTTTCAGCTCCTTTTAACAGGACACGCAGCGGAGAGTGGTCTGAAGTACCGCGAGTTAGATACTCCACTTTATGGATCAGGGGAAAGACTCAGTCAGAGCTAATGGCCGAATCTATCCTTGATAGCGACCCATATGAAGACGAATAGGAGGAACATTTTTGAGCAATGGGAACCTAGTATGCCAAATATCCTTTAGGCCCACCTCATCCAATACCCTGGATAAAGCAGTAGGGGAAGCTGTTGAGCTAATAGAACCTGTATGGAACTTGCCCCAATAGGGATGCAAAAAATTATTAAAATCTCCCATGATTAAAGTGGGTAGCCTCGGATGTGAATTTCTTCAAAATATCTCCATTGTAAGGAGGTGGAATATAAACAGCAATAATTATTATGGTGGTATAATAGATTTTACATAATAGAACTATATAACGACTCTCTGAATTGGTCACAAACATATTACAGGAGAATGGTGTAGACCTATTAACTAAATACACTCACTCCACCCTTAGGATATAAAATGTAGAATGGAAGGATGCTCCCCACCAAGGTTTACTAAGCACATGGACTCTTTCTTTAGTAAGGTGAGTTTCGGAAAACCAGAGAATTGCTGGCTGAAAATGCTTTAGGTAATCAAAAACAGCATGTCGCTTAGAAGCGTCATTTAGGCCTCTCACATTCCAAGCTATAATATTAATATTACTACTCATAATTACTCAATAACCATATTTGATGTGCTTGCTACCTACCATCTCTTTTGCTCAGTATTGTCTGAGCTGACATTTTAATTGGTATCCCTTTGCCATTTATATGATTTTTTGATCGCGTTTTATTCCATTTTATGTGCTGCAGGATGAACAAAAATCTCAATTCTGTGCCTTTTATTTTCTTTTTTACGCCGTTCACCGTGCGGGTTAATTAATGTGACAGATTTCTAGGTTGGGTCGTTACACATGTGGCAATACAAAATATGCATACTTTATTTGTGATCTTTTTTCGGGCGATTGGCATTTGTAAAGGGGAAAAGGCAGTGTATATGTTTTTTTAGATTGGCATTTGTAAAGGGGAAACGGCAGTGTATGTGTTTTTATTTTATTTTTTTGTTTTACACTTTTTCACTTATTTTTTTAACTTTTTCCCATAGGGGATTTGTATCAGTGCTCTTCAGATCACTAATACAATGGAGATCAGTACACAGCAGCTCTGCTATGTACTGATCTCCATGACAACTGTCAATCACCATGCCCAGCCATGCCCAAAGGGCACAGCCGGTCATCGTGACGGCACACACAGCCCGGAAGCGTTTCTTATACTTCCAGACTGTGAGGTGATACATCAGCAGCCGCGACCGTGACATGGCTGCTGCAGAGGGACAGAGGGAGCTCCATCCTTCTGTCTTTCCCTTAGCTGCCACAATCGCGATAGATTGCAACAGTTAAAGGGTTAATCACCTGTGATTTCAGCTCACTACAGCCGCGGATGATGCAGCATGGGGTCAGCTGTAATATACACCTGGTCCCATGTCGTGATTGTGCGGGCCCCACTTGATAGCCCGCACAATATCCAGGATGTACTGGGAAGGGGTTAAAGAAATCCTGCCCATTACAACATGGATTTCCTTTGCTATATTAAAACTAAAAATCCCACAAGTAAGATACAAGCATTTGATTCTGTATTATAGTTTGTACACAATAACTATAAAAATTCTGTCTGCTGCCCTATTTTCCAGATACATTTGTAAAGCACTATTTTTTAACATGCAAAAAAGTACATGCAGAATTCAATTAAAATGAAAAAGAAGAAAGAAATTAGTAACTTCTAGCTAATGGTCCACTTTTGATACAATTGGTGCTTCTGGCCAGAGAATTATATGTTTTCTCTAAGGAAATGCCAATGTAAGGTGTTAAAACCCTGATATTCACTACGTAATTAACATATGCTAAAAATAAAGAACCAGAACTTAAAGGGGTTGTCTCACTATAGGTTTTCAGCCTACCTCAGTGTGTCTGGCACCATAGAATTTTTGAATTCAGGGGCGTGCTTCTTGTCTGCCTCTTCTCCTCCCCTTTCCCCCTCCCCTCAGCACACAGACAACTCTCCTCCTCCAACTGCAGCAGGTGGAGGGCGAGGGGGTTTGCTGCCAGAGTTAACCCTGTGTGTGCCTGCCTATGTCTGCTGCCGGCTGATCACTGCTGGATCAGCTGCACTGTGCTGCTGTTGTGGCCGAGCTCTTGCTGCTCCTCTCCACAGAGTCAGGAGACAGCTGGGAGAGGGCTGATCTATGAGTGTGGAGCCAGAGATCTGTGAAGCTGTGTATGCTAATAGCAGAGCAGGGGGGGGATGTAAGTGTTCCTATACCCCCTGCTTAGCATACAAATCTCCATGGACATCTCAAGCTACAACAAACAAACCCTGTTCTGTGCTGTTCTCCCATCAGAGCAGACACAGAGCAGCTGTGAAGTGTGTTACTATAATCACGATGTGTCACTAATACAGCAGAGCAGGGAGGGATATGAACCATTCAGATGCCCCCCTGATCTGTTCTATTAGCATAGTCAAAGCTCCATAGACACATCATGATTATAGTAACACACTTCACTGCTGTTACATCGTACTGACACCAGATCAGCCTCATCTCTGCTCTCCTCAATCTGTGTAGAGAGCAGGAGGGAGCAGGCACACACAGGGTTAATCCAGGCAGCACAGCTACACAGACACAGAAGCGGGGAGTAGACCCCTTCCCCTCCCTCCCCTACAGAGGCATCACAAGTGGCCTTATACTGTGCAGGAGGGGTACTGTGCTCCGACCTGCATTGAGAAGCTGATGATGTCACCAGCACTGGCAGCCAGTGAGAGAAAAATCAACAGGTCGGTGGCTATAGTGATTTGAGGAGCTGATGCACTCCTACTACCAGGGATAACTAAAAATCAGTAGGACATTTGTAATGAACATATATTGCAAAGCTGCTTGTTTTTTAAAGATCTTTCAATTAAACCCAGTCATTGTAGCGGGACAACCCCTTTAACACTGTGTTACAAGAAAGTGGCCTATTTTATATTCCTATTTTTCTACTTAATTTACTAAAAGACTTGTCTTCCAAAATTTTCGGAATCTTTTATATCCTAAATAAATCGCTAAACCAGAACTGGGGACAAATTATTTAAAATATAACTTTTAATATTACAATTTAAAATGATAGCACCGCTAGAAAAAAAAGATATAGGTCGGGCAACCTCAACAATGACCCTAGGCAACAAATAGACACCTACAGATAGTCAGGATAGTCGTCCCGAAAAGGACAGTCCTGTATGGGACCTATCCCTAGCTGACTAACCCTATACACTCCCTTGAGTGCAAAAATACCGTGAATGCATATAAAAAACTCCCAACATGTTTCGATCCTCCCGGATATAAGGATCTCTTCAAGGGACAAATGCGGGAACAAATAGCAAAATACACAGAATATATGAGCCACCACTTTGATGACACTAAGTAGGTTATTAACTTTCTCCACTTATAAACCACTACTAAAGTAACATCAGTGTAGTATTACATACGGTTTACTTTCAGTTAGAAGAGTGGATCCTGGCACATGTAGGGAATAATATACTTTCTTACCTACATGAGTTCACAGAATGGGTCCATACAGCCAGTGAATGGCACAAAGCTGTGATAATAAAACAATTTACACCAGTCAGTTGCAAATTTACATATACTTGTGGCAACACAGTCAAGAGTACACAAATATCTAGTTTCCTGTATGCCAAAAGATCTTGAAAAAGAGCCGCTGTCACTGCCAACAATAACCTCCGTGTATGATGGAGTGTGGCATCCGGGCGATGCTGCGGCGGAGACGCCGAGAAACGGGCCGCGCGTTCATTTAAGCGCGCGCTCGCGCGCCGGATATGACGTATCGCGATCCCCGTAACACAGTAAATCACTGAACCCGGCGTCCATAGTAACCAGACTGCCGCGGACAAGAACAGCTGATACTATTAGAGGGCCCCACAGATACAAGAGGCCAGGTAACAGACATTACAAGAACATGACTTATTAGGAAAAAGGGGGAAGATATTAAAGCCCCTATTTTTGTCACAAGGTTGATAATGAAAAAATTCAGATATGTAAAATATCTAAACAGAAGAGGATTACATAATACATGCCACCAGAAAGCCGGTTGGGTCTCAAATAAAACATCCAAAATCCATTTGTTAATTTAGACCACGAGGGGTCACAGTTCTCAAAGTAAATGTCCAGAATGTTTCCCTTTGTAGTAATATTTTATCAAAATTCCCTTTACGGGTCGACAGTATGATTTTATCGATGCCTGTCCATTTAAGGCATTTTGCATCTCCACCATGATGGTTCCGAACATGCCGTGATACAGCCAAGATGCTCGCAGATACGACGGCGGAGTTGACGCGTCGTTTTCCCCACATACTTCTGACCACATGAACAGGTGATCAGATACACCACAAATGACGTTTTACAATTGATAAAGTGGCGTATAGAGAAGGTCTTCTTTATCTCACTCCCTGTAAAACAAGTTGTTTTTTCCACATAAGAACATGCAATGCAGTCTCCACATCTAAAAGATCCATTAGGTCTAGATAACCATGACTCAGGGCGAGGCATTGAGAAGTGACTATGAACCACATGATCTCTAAGACTTCTGCCTCGTCTATATGTAATAGATGGAGATTCTGCCAAATGATCTTTAATATCTGGATCCATCTTTAAGATGTGCCAGTAGCGTTGAATGATTTGTTTGACAAATGGTGCCGCGTTATCATAGGTCCCTATGATACGCGTATGTTGGGAAGATCCATGATTTGCCCTTGGAGTCAAAAGACTAGAGCGATCCGCTTTTAATGCATTATGAAATGCATGTCTTAATACAAAATCAGGATAACCACGTGCCAAAAATCACTCACGAAGGTCAGTAGCTTGTGTACGAAACTCCGCCTCAGAGGAACAATTTCTCCTAAGGCGCAAGTACTGACCTCGAGGAATCCCCTTTTATCCTAAATAAACCTGTGTTTATTTATCATTGCAATACATTTAAAATCTGTAGCAGACATATAGTTTATCCATTGCAGCTAAACATATTGTGTATAGCTTACATTTATAGTATTAAAGAGTAGTTTTGTGTCTTGTAGTTCCATAACTGCAAGCATACATCCATACTGAGTTTCGCTGAATCAATCAAGTGACTGGTCAGGTGACTAAATTAGGGGTGTGGTTACCTAATCAGCAGAGCTTAAATTGCAGCTGTGTGGAGCCAGTAGGCCTTTGCCTTCTCAAAGGAGAGTTTGCTGCTGCTGCACTGCTTTGGATCAAAGGGTTAAAAGCTAAGTAGCCTAAGCGAGTATTCTGAGCGTGCAAGTGTGTCTGTTTTGTCAAAAGTGTGTCGTTTTGCTTAAGTGTGGGACTTAATATTGGGAGACTTTAGATTTGGGACTTTTAGAAAGGGCAGTATTATATAGATTTTTCAGATTTGTATCTCTATTTTTTTTTTTTTTTAACATCCCCATGAGTACCATGTTTGACAATGCTGTCCAGTGCACAACCTGTGCTGTGCAAGATGTGTGCACACTGCACATTTAGAAGCCCGTATCCTGGATTTAAATGAGCAAGTGGTGACAATGAGATCCATTGCCAACTTAGAAGCGAGCCGGCTGCCCACTGAGCACTCACTCGCAGGTGTAGATGCTAGGGAGGCTGGCAGCATGGAGGTGCAGGAACATGAGGAAGCTAGCTGGGTAACAGTTAGAAAGAAGGGTAGAGGGAAGAGTGTTAGGGAGGCTAGTCCTGAACTGGCACACCCTAACAAATTTGCAAGATTGGCGGATGAGGGGGATGTCGGCTCAGAAATAGCATTCCTGCAGCAAGACACTACCCCTATCTGCTCCAGTAAGATGGGGAATCCTATGCAGGTCAGGCTAGACAGGTGCTAGTAGTTGAGGACTCCATTATAAGGGGCACAGATAGGGCAATCTGCCACAAAGACCGGGATCGTCAAACAGTATGTTGTTTACTTGGGGCCTGAGTTCGACATATCACGGATCGGGCTGACAGATTGCTGGGTGGAGCTGGTAAGAATCCAGCTGTTAAGGCAAGGACCTCCAGGGTAATATTTTCAGAAATATTACATGTTCCACGGGCCACACCAGAGAGGCAGAAGGAGATTAGAGAGGTGAATAAGTGGCTCAAAAATTGGTGTAGGAAAGAGGAATTTGGGTTTTTGGAGAACTGGGCTGTCTTCTGTCTTGGCTACAGACGATGCTAGGGACGGCTGCACCTAAATGAGGAGGGTGCAGCTGTATTGGGGGACAAAATGGCTAGGAAGCTGGAGGAATATTTAAACTAGGGACTGGGGGGGATGGAGAGTAACTACACATTTAGCATGCAAGATAGTGAAGATAGAGACCTGGGAATTAGTAATAAATCAGGGGGTGGAGTGGAGTGAGAGGGTGTAGCAATAGTTAAAAAGAATAGGGAGAAAGGAATAAAAACTGAAAAATCTCTAAATTGCATGCTGACCAATGCCAGGAGTCTAACCAACAAAATAAATGAACTAGAATTATTAATTGCAGAAGAAAAATATGACTTAGTGGCGATAACTGAGACATGGCTGGACAAGAGCTACGACTGGGCAGTTAACTTACAAGGTTACAGTCTATTTAGAAGTGACCGTAAACACCGGAAGAGGGGAGGTGTCTGTCTCTATGTAAAATCCTGTCTGAAGCCAACACTGAGGGAAGATATAGGTACAGGTAATGAACAGGTGAAATCATTATAGGTAAATATACATGGGGGTAGTAACAGTAATATAATTCTAATAGGAGTCTGCTATAGGCCCCCAAATATAACAGAACTGTCACGGTCCGTGCCGCGTTCTTGTCCTTCGCCACGGCCTCTGCTGTCGCCGTGTGCGTTCCTGGCGCCGCCCGCCTGTGGTTGCTGTGCGGCTTTTTCCGTGCTGGCCATGTTGCTCCTCCATCTTGGCTGCTGCCCTGACTCCTTGTTGCTTTATAGAGGGCGGCAGCCACATCTTCCACTCATTTATTCCCACAGTGTGCAGCGGGGTTGGGATTCCTCTACCAATCGCCTTCTCCCTGTTTTTTTATAAGCCTGCTTCTCCCTACACTCCCGGCCTGATCCTTGTTGTTGCATGTTGTGTTGTTAGTGTCATGTTGTGCAGTTGTTGCTGTGTGTTTTCTTATCTTGTTTGTTAGCAGTCTGGTGTGCACACGCTGTCTTGTTTGTGTCCTTATGGTATTCCCTATATTTGGTTAATCTCTATGTTGGTCTCCATGTGTCTTTGAGTTTCCTTGCCTTGTTCTCTGCCTATGTTCTTGCCCTGGTCGTGCCTTGGTTCCTTGCCGGAGTTTTGCTTTAGTCTCTGCTCATGTTCTTAGTGTTTCCAGTCTGTCTATGTATTGTTCCTTTGCCTTATGTTTAACCCTCATGGTTGGCATCTGTTTTGTCCTGTCCTTGTCTGTTTGTACCTGCACATATCTTTATCTAGTCTGCCTTATCCGAGTTCCTATTCTGTTGGTGCCTAGCTTTGGCACTTCTGGCCTGTCTGGTCAGCTGCCACTGCTGGGGACTGCTCTGAGGTCGCACCTGGCTCTGTGAAGATGCCCGACAGCCGCTTTGTCATGCCCCCTCGGAGCAAGCCCGGCAGTGATCCATTGGCACCACTACCCGCTTTACCCGCTCATCCGTTACAAGAACCCATAGAAGATATGCTCCTCAGGCAAATAGATGAAGCAACTAATCAGAATGAGGTTGTTATTATGGGAGACTTTAACTACCCAGACATAAATTGGGAATCTGAAACCTGTAGCTCTCACAAAGGAAACATGTTTTTGTCTATAACTAAAGATAATTACCTTTCCCAAATGGTGCAGGAACCGACTAGGGGAAAGGGAGGAGGTAAATTCCAACTTAAATGTTTCTTGTCTAACCCAAGAAG
Source organism: Phyllomedusa bahiana (assembly GCA_025379985.1). Classification (NCBI taxonomy): domain Eukaryota; kingdom Metazoa; phylum Chordata; class Amphibia; order Anura; family Hylidae; genus Phyllomedusa; species Phyllomedusa bahiana. The sequence goes on from JAODAL010001008.1 coordinate 38,788, forward strand.
AAGTGCAGCTCTGCCTTAGGAAGCTTAAAATAGACAAAGCCCCAGGCCCTGACGGTATACACCCGCGTGTCCTAAGGGAGTTAAGTAATGTGATAGATACGCCCCTATTCTTAATATTTATGGACTGTATAATAGCGGGGTATGTCCCAAAGGATTCGGGCATAGCAAATGTGGTGCCAATATTCAAAAAGGGGTCAAAAAGTGATCCAGGAAACTATAGACCGGTAAGCTTAACCTCTGTTGTGGGTACAATGTTTGAAGGTTTTCTAAGAGATACTATCCTGGAGTATCTCACTGAAAATAAATGTATAAAGCCATTCCAGCATGGGTTTATGAAGGATCGGTCATGTCAAACTAATCTCATCAGCTTCTATGAGGAAGTTAGTTCCAGACTGGATCAGGGTGAGGCACTGGATGTCATATATTTGGATTTTTATACTGTTCCACATAAAAGGTTGGTAAGTAAAATGAGAATGCTTGGACTGGGGGAAAATGTGTGCAAGTGGGTAAGCAACTGGCTCACTGATAGAAAACAAAAGGGTGGTAATTAATGGTGCATACTCAGACTGGATCCCTGTTACTAGTGCGGTACCACAGGGCTCAGTATTGGGCCCTATCCTCTTTAATATTTTCATAAATGATCTTACAGATGATATTAAGCTCTGTAAAGGAATCCACACAATAGAGGATAATGTGTTATTACAAAGGGATCTGGATAGGTTGGAGGCCTGGGCAGAGAAATGGCAGATGAGGTTTAACACAGATAAATGCAGGGTTATGCACATGGGGAGGAAAAATCCATTATATGATTACATGTTAAATGGAAAAACGCTGGGTAAAAGTGGCATGGAGAAGGACTTGGGAATCCTGGTGGACAGTAAACTTAACTGTAGCAGCCAGTGTCAGGCAGCAGGAGCCAAGGCTAATAGGATCATGGGTTGTATTAAAAGGGGCATAGATGCACATGATGGGAACATTATTCTCCCACTATACAAGTCACTGGTGAGACCACACATGGAATATTGTGTACAGTTTTTGGCACCAGTGCACAGGAAAGACATTGTAGAGCTTGAACAGGTACAAAGGTGGGCAACAAAAATAATAAAACCACTGGGTGGACTACAATACCCAGAAAGATTAGCAAGGTTAGGGTTATTTAGTTTAGAGAAAAGACGGCTTCGCGGGGGACATAATAAATATATTTATTTATACCCAGGACTGTATCTAGAACAAGGGGGCATCCTCTACGGCTTGAGGAAAGAAAGTTTATACATAAACATGCTCTTTATTGTTAGAGCGGTGAGACTGTGGAACTCTCTGCCAGAGGAAATTGTCATGGTGAATTCACTAACAGAGTTCAAGAAGGGCTTGGATGCATGTCTGGAGCGTGATAACATAAGTTATAGTGACTAGGATTCTGAAGAAGGGTCGGGGTACATTTCTAGATGTAATATAACAAGTTCTAGTGACCAGGATTCTGGATTCTGGAGAAGGGTCTGTATACATTTCTAGATGTAATATAACAAGTTCTAGTGACCAGGATTCTGGAGAGGGGTCGTTGATCCAGGGATTTATTCTGATTGCCAGATTGGAGTCAGGAAGGAATTTTTTCCCTAGCATGAGGACAATTGGCCTTTACCTCATGGGGGTTTTTGCCTTCCTCTGGATCAACACTTTAACACTTTAGCAACACTTTAGCAAAATGTTTTTTTTAGAAACTGCATCATTCTCTGTAGTATTATTGTTGCTTGTTAATCTTCCAGTCATATGGAGTCATAATGGTGAGGCAGCAAATCTGGACTGGCAATCTGACAGATTCCCAATGGGCCTCCAAGTTCTTAACTGCTGTGCTGGCTTAAACATGCCTGAGCTACAGTGCATGTTTTTAACTGTATGCACACCCTTGGGATGCACATACCGTTGAAAACTACAGCAGAGCCCTGACGACTACTTCTGAGTATCTGACGCAGGCACTGCTTCCTCTTCTAAAGTGTAAGGCACTCTGCTTTAGGCTTGTGGCTTAGATAATGCTGGGAATAGTGTCCCAGCGCAGACAGCGTGATGACGTCACACCACACATGCCAGACACAAGATTCTGGAGTTTGCTTCTTGGTGGGGGGAAGAGGAAGAGAGTTAAATATTCCTTTTTTATTTTAATGGGATTTATATACCTACCTTCTTTGGGCCTATTTATACCTACCTACTGAGCAGGCTATACATATACCTATCCCCTGGGGGACCTATATAACTACCTACCTACTTAGTGAAGCCTGCAGACGTTGTATTGTTGGTCAAGAATGAATGGGAAAAAGAACAATTCCAGATCAGAGAAGACATTCCCTTTGGGTCCCTGAATGTCAATATTTGCTTATGTGTTAGATCAATGCTGTATTCACCATCATATTATGATGACCTAAACTGGTATCTGACCACTATATGGTGATATCCTAGGTTATACCATCGAATGTATAGTGGCGACATATACTTGTCCCTAATTGTAAAAGTGAGTACATGCCTGTCTCGGAACCTAATATTAGAAGTTTTTATGTGTCACATACTATCTTGCTTGCATTGATTGCATTTTTTATTTTAGAAAGTGTGGAGTTACATGACTAAGGTAAAATTTGGAGGCAGATATTGTATGTGGAATGCTGAGGGTTTTGTGCCAGAGCTGCTTTATGGACTTTTAGGTACGTGAATGGTTTTCTGTGTGACTTCACTACAATCATAGTTAAAATTGTTCTGTGGACCACAAATCTTTCTATAATTATACAAATGGTTTTCTGTTGTCTTTATGCATGGCCAAACAACTGGACCAATCTGCACCAAATTTGTAAAATAGGTAAATAAAGTGCTTTGAAGGGTTATATGCCAAGTTTCAGCTCTCTAGAGCCTACCGTTTTCTACATATTGGCATAAAAGTGTTGTTTGCCACGATCAGCGCACAAACAACCGAAACATTCTGCACCAAATGTGGCACAAAGGTAAATTGGGACCCATTGTACATTCTTTCTGCATGCTTAAACAACTAGACCAATTTACACCAAATTTGACACACAGGTAAAAGCCACTTTGGAAAGTTTAAGTCCAAATTTCAGCTATCTAGGACCTCCCTATTTGGACAAATTTGAAAAAAAAAAAAAAATCACACGACACAATTAGCGCAAAATTTGGCACATAGGTAAATCAGGTGCCTTAAAAGGTTTTACACTGGATTTCAACATAAAAAAACAGATCTCACTCTGATGCTGTATATTTTTGATGCACAGCTTACAAGCAACTTACACTACTCACAAAAAGTTAGAGATATTTGGCTTTTGGCTGAAACTTCCAGATGACCATATAATTGATCTCTAAATCGCCCAATATATTTAAGGAATCAATTTGAATTGGGATTTAAACAGTTCTCCTCATCATGCTGTTTACAATTTGTCATCATGAGACCAAGACAGCACCTTAAAATTGATCAACAGTACCTTGTCATTGCGAGGCTTCAAGCGGGATGCTCTCTGATGGAAATGGCCATTGAGCTTATAGTGTCGCAGAGTGTCATCAGCAGGTTGCAACAGAGATACAAAGAGACTGGAAGAGTCACAGAAAGGCAAATAAGTGGACGTCCCTTGGCTACATCACACACTGATGACAGTTTAATCGTAAACAATGCCCTGTGGAACTGGATGATGAATGCCACACAACTCCAGGCACACTTAAGAGAGGGGAGAGGCATTCAAGTGTCATGTCAGAACAGTAGCAACCATTTACATCAGCATGTTCTGCATGCTAGACGATCTAACCCCACCACCAAGCACAGGCATCATTGTCTTGCATGGGCCAAGGAGCATCTATGCTGGACCTGGGACAAGAGGTCCTCAGTGCTATACAGTGATGAAGTTTAATTCACTCTGAGCAGAAATGATGGCTGCCAACGATGCTGGAGATGTCATGGAGAGTGCTATGCATCAGCCAAGTCAGGTACCGGTCAGGTACCCTTGATGGTCATCTAGCACACAAGCTGCGCTGCTGTAAATGGCAACGACTGGTCTGACATGACACTTGGTTGCCTCTTACCTCCCTTAAACATGCTTGGAGTTTTTTGGCATTCATCTTCCGGTTCAGCGGGCATTTTTTACAATGAAGTGGTCATCAGTGTGTGATGTAGCCAACTTTTCCAGTCTTTCTGCATCTCTGTTGCAACCTCTTGATGACGCTCTGTGACACTCTAAGCTCAGTGGACACTTCTGTCTGAAAGCATCCTGCTTACTGTTGATCAATTGTAAGATGTTGTCTTGGTCTCATAATGCCAAAATGTGAACAGAACGATGTGGAGGACGGTTTAAATCCCAATTCAAATTGATCCCCTAAATAAATTGGGCAATTCAGGGATCAAGCACCTGTTCTGAACTTTGCCATTAATCTCCTTGTTAGAGATCAGCAAGTTGTGAAAAAAGAACTGAATTACTGAACAACTGAACATGGGCATTTTAAAAGTTAAGAGATGGTGTCATTTAGTTCATTAAAAATAAAATTATTCAAGACATTTTTATGTTCATCTGGAAATTTCAACCAAAAGCCTAACTTTTTGTGAGTAGTGTATATCTCTTGGTATGTTAATATACTAATATACTACTAAACTCAACAACTTACCATACCCACTGCCATAATTTACTGTGCTCTCTTTTGGTATGTTTGAACTGCATTAAAACACATCTCTGTTCCCAATGATTTCTCTATGCTTATCTGTTTAGCAAATGATATACAAAAGTATCCCTTTTGTGCCTTTCCTCTCTGTTACATCATTGTATCGTCACCCATTTTTGTCAACAGAATTAAATCAGTGAACTCTACATAGCATGCCAACTTTTTAAGAGCTCGATTTTGAAGTGCTTTTTATGAATTATGACAAAATTGGAACAAAAGTGGGCAAAAGGGGGCCAGGATGTTTCAACTTTCTTGTGAGTAACTGGTCTTTTTATGGTACAAATTATTATGAACCATGTTCACTGCTGCAATATATCTTACAGCTATTTGCCTTCTTTCTTATCAGCCAGTCACACCAGCAAATAATTTTGTCTACTGCCTCTCAGTTTCTTTTACGAAACTTTTCCCTTAACATCTCACAATTTACAAATTCTCTCACATACATGTATGGCTCATTTGATCTGGTCTTCTATCTCCCTTACGAATTCTTATCTTGTGTTTTCGGTATCACCAAATCTCAGCCTTCTCTGGACACACCCACCCATCACACATTCAGAAATCACCATAAACTCTCAGAAACTCACAGACCCCCTACAGTCCTCACTCTTCCCTACTGTCTGCTGTTCTGACCTGGCTGTTAAACACTATAATGAAACGCTCTGGACCTAGTTGCACCACTTAAATACAGTAACACCAGTGGCAGATGCCGGCAGCATTAACACATGCCTCAAACTTGCTTTCTGCAGTGAAGTTCCTGGTGAACATCTATAGAAAAAATCAAAGATTTCTGCAGACTCTACAAATTCATGCTTAGGAATTACCAGACTCCCTTTCACTGTGCCAAACAAGAATATTTGACTTTCATCAACTAAAGATTACACAATAAACTAAAACTACTGTTTAATACTTTCCATTCCCTAACAGTCATTGTGCTAAAGACCCTGCCACTAACTTCAAAGAAAATATTTACTACATATGGCAAAATATCAAATCTTAGTCCCAAAGTAATATCCATCTTGTCTCCTCGCACTGCTAGCCCCACTATCTGATTCAGTAACTCCATTCCCTCCCACCTCATTCATTCCATTTCTCCAGCTGTTATCTCTCACCTAACTGCAATCTTTAACCTCTCTCTTTCCACTGGATTATTTCTATCCTCCTTTAAACACGGCATCATAAAATAGCCCACTATGGACCCATCCTGCACTGCTAACTACTGCCCAGTCTCTAACCTGCCCTTCACTTCTAAACTCTTAGAATGCTTGGTCTACTCTCGTCTAATCTGCCAAAGCAACAAAGGAGTGGCTCAAAAAGAAGGACATTAAGGTCATGGAGTGGCCTAGCCAGTCTCCAGACCTTAATCCCATAGAAAACTTATGGAGGGAGTTAAAGCTCCGAGTTGCCAAGTGGTAGCCTCAAAATCGTAATGATTTAGAGATGATCTGTGAAGAGACGTGGTCCAAAATTCCTCCTCAGATGGATGCAATCCTCATCATCAACTACAAAAAACATCTGACTGCTGTGCCACCAAGTATTGTCTTGTTTGCCAGAGGGATCAACATGCGGCGTCACCATACAGTGGCCTGGGAGAAACGTGTATCAGAGGTGGTGGTCCATCCTGCCGCAGCAACAGCAGCAGCACCCAGTGGTACCCCTCCCATTTCAGGCAGTCAAGGCTCCACCACCTCTGCCGAAGACAACTGCCTGTCTTTCACATAATCTACCGGTCCAGATGCTCCTTCTCCTCGCCACTCATGGTACAAGCAGTCATTCACAGAAACTATTGCCAAGAGACAGCAGTATGCATCTAGCCATCCCTAAGTGCAGAAGCTGACCATGCCCCTGTCCCTCCCTTTTCAAGTGGTGGACTATGCACCATTCAGAGAACTTGACAGGAAACTTTGCATGCACTATAGCCATTTCTACACCGCCAAGCACACCCTCCTTGAGCTAAACAGAACAGAGAAACTATGAACAGGGCAAAACAGGGAGAAATCGATGAACAGGGCAAAACAGGGAGAAATCGATGGACAGGGCAACACAATGAGAAATCGATGAACAGGGCAAAACAGGGAGAAATCGATGAACAGAGAAAGGCCATTAATGATTTCTTGATGATCCAAGCAGACAGGGATCCACTGTGTAATTTTTTAAGTCAGTCAGTGGCAGCTCATGCAGGACACCTGCTGTTTGCACAGACCCTTTGAGGAGGTCACGTTATTTGCCAGTCGCCAGGACTACAGGATGAATAACGTCATTCCACTGCTTCATGTCTTGGAACAGATGCTGCAAAATCTGTCTGGTCAGGGGACTGGAGACATGGTGACAACATCTCACGGCCACATGAGTCCAGTGGCGCGAAATGAGTGTTTTTTTTTATTCAGGTGACAGGAGAGGAGAAGGAGCAGCTGGAGCAGGGCTGTGCAATTAATTTTCCTTGGGGCTGCATGAGAAAGTGGGATGGTTTTAGAGGGCCGGACTAATAACATAGGGTGAACGGGGAAAAATTAGTTTTTGGGGTTTATTTTTGTGGAAACTTACTCTGTACCCTCAGTAAGGCAGGTATATAGATACATCCTCCAGTAAGGCAGGTATATACAGCTCCCCTCAGTAAGGTAGGTATATAGATATAGGTCCCTGCAGGCAGGTATATAGATAGATATAGGTCCCCTCAGGCAGGTATATAGATATAATCCCCACAGGCAGGTATATAGATAGTTATAACTCTCCAAAGGCAGATATAAAGTTATAGCTCTCCACAGGCAGGCATATATATAGTTATAGCTCCCCACAGGTAGGCATATAGATAGGTACAGCTCCCCACAGGCAGGTATATAAATAGATACAGTCCCCACAGGCAGGTATATAAGTAGATATAGGTCCCCACAGGCAGGTATATAGTTATAGCTCCCCACAGGCAGGTATCTACATAGTTAGATCTCCCCACAGGTAGGTATATACATAGTTATAGGCCCCCACAGGCAGGTATATAGGTAGTTATAGCCCCCCACAGGCAGGTATGTAGCTAGTTATAGGCAGGTATATAGGTAGTTATAGCTCCCCACAGGCAGGTATATAGGTAGTTATAGCTCCCCACAGCTAGTTATAGGCAGGTATATAGGTAGTTATAGCTCCCCACAGTCAGGTAAATAGCTAGTTATAGGCAGGTATACAGCTAGTTATAGGCAGGTATATAGGTAGTTACAGCTCCCCACAAATCAGGTATATAGCTAGTTATAGGCAGGTATATAGGTAATTATAGCTCCCCACAGCTAGTTATAGGCAGGTATATAGGTAGTTATAGCTCCTCACAGTCAAGTATATAGCTAGATCTAGACAGGTATACAGCTAGTTATAGGGAGGTATATAGGTAGTTATAGCTCCCCACAGTCAGGTATATAGCTAGTTATAGGCAGGTATATAGGTAGTTTTAGCTCCCCACAGTCAGGTATATAGCTAGTTATAAGCAGGTATATATGTAAGTGAAAAATAACAACACTAATACTTACCGTTCCTCTTCTACCCGAGGAGCGTCCCTGCACTGGCAACTTGATGACGTCATGCCGCCAGCGCCGGGACGCTCCTCCGGCAGCTAGGCCTGCACAGAGTCAGTACTCTGTTAGCCGAGGAGAGGCAGTGGCGCGGTGAGAATCGTGTCGCTGCCCAATTCCAATAGTAGCGCTGACAGCTGGCCGCGGTGGGCCGTCAGCGCTACTATCAGTAGACCCGGGCATCGTACGCCGCGGGCCGCATCCAGCTAGCCACGGGCCATAAAATGCCCAGGTCTGAGCTGGAGGATTAGGAAGATGAGGAAGATGACCCAAACACCCCGGGGCAGTATACAGTGGAGATGGAGGCAGGGAGTCCATCAGAGTCACTTGCGCAGATGGCCCGCTGCATGCTGATTTGCCTGGCTAGTGACAGCTGAATTGTCACCATCCAGCAGAGGGCTCTCCACCCTCTTGGACCCTCGTTACCGGTCCCAAATGGGGGCATTTTTTCACCTGCCAAGACAGAGGACAAACTCAAGTACTTTCGGATATCCTATGTAGTCAGTTGGCCGCTGCATATCTGCGCCATCGTCCTTCCTCTAGCAGGTCTGACGGGGTGGTTCATCAATGCTCATGTACCACTGCCACGGCTGCTGTGGGGGAATGGTGGGTTAGGAGAAGTACCAGCTCCATCAGCAGTTACCTGAGTCTAGCGTTGTTGATGAGCAGCTTTCTTCACCCCTTAGTGATTTAGGTACCCACCAGCAGCAGCACCAGACCCTGAACCCTGGATTCTTCTGGCTACCTACGTCAGCTACTATTCTGATTCTGCCACCCGCTAGATGCCACACATCGGCTGCCAGCTGCTCCTTCAACCACCCACCATCTTTACCAGGGACTGGTATTGATACCTACCTCCCCACTCACTTCACTGGGCCATTATGTAGCCTTCTGATGCTGCTGCCACCTCACCACTCAGGTCTCCTCTCGCTGCTGCTGTCATCTCCAGGCTATGTCACCATGTCACTCTCTGGCTTGATGTTGCTGTTACTGCCACCTCCTCATTATGTCACCTAGCTGCCGCCACCTCAAAATTATGACATTGTGCACTCTCCGGCCTAATGCTGCTGCTGCCAACTCCACACTTTGTAATTGTGCCATTCTGTGGCCTACTCATGCTGCTGCCAACTGACCACTCTCAGTCGACCACTGTGTGGTTTTCTAATGCTGTTTCCACCCTCCACCATTCTATGATTTTTCACTATTTTTGGTTTTCCCCTTCTTTTAATTTGTCACAAGGAATGAAAAGGACAAAACACAACCGATTGTGTTTTCAGAGAAGCCGTAAGGCTAGTATGACATGGTCCTTTGTTTGCATCAGGATTGTCAGATGAGTAGGTAGCCAAAAGCAGGAGTGGATACAATACAAAGAACACATGCAAATATTCCATTTACTTATTTTTGGGATCAACTCCCGTTTCTTTTTGGCTTTAGCAATTATGGATTATTAACCAATTGAAAGCGGACATTGAAGGATCAAAGGAATGGCAAAATGATTAGTGACGTCAATGCAAAATTACTGATGACACCCTCTCCACTCTTTTTTGGGAGGGGGGGCTCAATATGTATCAGCAGTTAACAGAATCACCACAATAATTGAAAAAATTAACTGTTTGCCACAAATAGCAATATCCCAAAAGACTGGAGTGGCTGGATTTGATACCCCCACCAGTCTGATGTTGATGGATTTCAGGCATGTATGTGGCAGAAATACACACACCATGTATTTGACTCAAACTCCCCCACAAAACAATAGGATAAATTAATCCTTGGTATAAAATATCCTACAGAATGAATGAGATGAAATTCAGTTGTATATGGGGTAAAAATACACACACCCTATATTTCATTCCAAATTACCCCACAAACAATAGGCCAAATTAACCCTTGGGCATGAAATACCCTACAGAAAAACCAGATGGAATTTAGGCATATATGGGGCAAAAATACACACACCCTGTATTTTACGCCAAATGACCCCACAATCAATTGGTTAAATTAAACCCCCTACTTCCCGTTCCGGCGCTGGCGATGTAGGAGCACAGGCCGTGCGCTCCGCTGTCATCAGCATCTTACCTGCAAGTTTAGCAGCACCAGAATCGCCAGGAAGCAGAACTAGAGGAAGGAGAGAGCAGCAGAGGAGATGGGGAGACTTTTGAGACCGGTGTGAACACTGGGCAGAGCAAGGAGCTGGGGCTTCAGCGCTCCGGTCCCGGAGCCATCCCACTGCATGGATCAGTAACAGAGTGCGCACCATATCCCTCCCTTGCTTGAGAACGAGCAGGAACCGAGAAGAGACGCCGGAAAGGTACTATTCTTTGCCGAGTATGGCTTATACCGGGCGCCCATAGCAGTTCAAAGGAGTAACAGGGGCGGCAGCAGGCAGAAGGGAGGAGGAGGACCTGAAAGATCCCACTAGGGTGCGAAAACGAGCAGCCGGTGGCCATTTTAAACGGGGCCATTACATGTAAACAGTGACTGATCACTGCAGCAAGTGTGTGAGGAGCTCTGAAAGCGCAGCAGTGGTGCATAGTAATAGCATAGTGAAGAGGAGACTCCTAAGCAGTATCTAAACCCCAGCCTTATACGCTGAGCACAGCACTCAAGAGGGGTAAGCAGTACTGGAGACGCATAACCTTACAAAGGACGCAGAGGGAGAGAGGCAGGAGGAGGCGGAGGGGGCCTTGAGAGACGCTGTAAGGGCGCCCTGACACGCGACCAGCGACTATCTTCCCAGCTCCTTGGCTTATGTGGCACTACCAGCTCCTGTGTGAAGGACTTTGAAGGTGAACAGCCGCGTTAGACAGTGTGATTGTCTAGATGTTATCTATACCAGGGGCCAACTGGGACACTGATTACTGCTAACGCTAGCGCATAAACGACATCAGTATATATCCTCAGATAGAGACATCTGTTTCGGTTTACTCAGCGTCATTGGGGCTATCATTGTCACAGCCAATTGCACCACTAATTTGTCTCTTATACCACATCCCTTAAACTGTAAAAGATAAAAATGGCGCCTGCCACCAGAAAGGATAAGGGAGCCACGAGTAAGCTGGAGTCAGAGCAGGAAGAAAATGGCACCTCAGATGAGGAATCCCAGAAATGTGACAATACTCACCAACACATCAATATCAACTACAAAAAACTGGCCACGGCAGTAGCCAGGAAAATACTACCTGTCTTACAGGAAATGCTCTCAAATGAAGTTCTGGCTACTATGCAAAGCCTGCAGACAGAGGTCACCAAGCAGGGAGAGAGACAGGAGGAAATGGAACAGAGACTGTCCATAACCGAAGACGAAGTGTCTGATCTACACACGTGCATCAAAGATCTCACGGAAAAAAATAAGCAAATCTCTTCAAAGTTGGAAGACTTAGAGAATAATCTAAGGATTGTAGGTCTGCCTGAAAAAATACCCGCTAGCCAACTACGAAGAATTTGCGAAACAGATCTACCTGCTGCCTTCAAATTGGGTGTGACGTGTAAGGTGGAGAGAGCCCACAGAGTTGGTCCGGACAAAACAACCATACCAAACAATGCAGTTAGACGACCCCAATTTCGAAGACAAGTCATCGCCAAATTTCTGGACTATAATGGACTATAATGATAAAGAGAGTATTCTTCGCAGCTTGAAAAATCGCCAGAAACCCCTGAAGTATGAAGGTTCGAACATCTTGGTTTTTAATGCTTACTCGGTTGAGGACTCACGCAAGAGAAAGGTTTTCAGTAAGCTGTGCTCCACCTTATACTCCCCAAAAATTAAATTTCAATTACAGTATCTGTCCATTTTAAGGGTTGTACTCCCTGATGGTACCGTAACATCTTTCAATACGGTGAAACAAGCCGAGGAGAGTCTGCGCCACCTTCTGACCGAAACTTTGTCAGAGGAAAGTGGGTCTACTCCACGCCATTCTCCTGACAACAGATCTTAAAGCCCTGAGACTGATAGGGGTCTTGCACACTATGCCCCTCCAAAGGAGAAAAGACTACCTCAAACACCTTGCGAACCCAGAGGCAAAACATGAGGGTCTTTGAGGGATTGCTAGAAAAGTAATCGATGGATCAATTAGCAGGACTCTTGCTATTTGCTGCTTCTCTTTTTTTTTTTTTCTCTCTCTCTCTTTCTCTTAGGCATTAAGCCCACACCTATAACCTGGTGATTGCGGTGTGTACCACATTTTTCTCTTGATGACGTTTTGAGCGAGGACACACATCAGAAAAAAGAGAAGTTCCCAAATAGTAGGGTTAGGAGTTTTTGATTCTGATATTGGTACCGAACATTTTAAATACGGTAAACAACCGAGGGGGTCTCGCCCCCTTCGACGAACTTGTCAAGGAAAAAGGGTCTACTCCCCCCCATTCTCCTGACAACAGATCTTAAAGCCCAAGACTGATGGGGGGTCTTGCAAACTATGCCCCCCAAAAGGGAAAAAGACTACCTCAAACCCCTCGCGAACCAAAAAGAAAAACTTGGGGTCTTTGAGGGATTGGGGAAAAAGTAATCGATGGCCAAAAAGTAGGATCTGCTTTTGCGCTTTTCTTTTTTTTTTTTCTCTCTCGCCTCTCAGGTTTAAGAAAACCCTAAAACCCTGGTGATTGCGGTGTGTACCACATTTTTCTCTTGATGACGTTTTGAGCGAGGACACACATCAGAAAAAAGAGAAGTTCCCAAATAGTAGGGTTAGGAGTTTTTGGAGGTTTTGATATTTTGTTAATGCATAGTTTCATATATCTTTACATAATGTTTCATATGTGAAGCCAGAAAATATTTATGTCATCAGGTCGCCTGGGGAAACGGTGGAGGCAGAGGTGGGCATTGTTATGCGTAGTAACAGCAATAATGCAATACAGCATTATAACCAACATATATAAAACATGAAAGTAATTTCATGGAATGTGAAGGGCCTATTGTTTCCGCAAAAACGTTCCATGGTCCTTAGGCATTTAGGAAAGCTGAAACCCGATGTAACTCTGTCACAAGAGACCCATCTTTCTTCTCCAGACTTTTTCAGAATGAGGAAGTACTGGGTAGGTGAAGTCTGGGGTTCTTCTGCGGTAAACAAAAAGAATAAAGTGCTGATATTATTGAGGAAATCACTAGCTTATAATATACTCAACGGATAGAGATAAAGAAGGTAGATGGGTGAAAGTTCATATGGAATGCCCAATGGAGGAGATATGCATATACAACATTTATGGTCCCAATAAGGAAGGCTTTGAATTCTACAAAGAATTGGGCCACCTCGTTATCTCTGGCTAGGGTCACACGACGCTTATAGGGGGTGACCTCAACGCGGTTATTAGACCTGAGGAAGCGCGTAAGCGTAATGTCGCAAATCAGCATGTGTCAAATGATGAAGGTCTAAAACATTTTATAGAGCTAACTGGGCTTACTGATGTCTGGAGACTCACCCATCCGGACAGCAGGGAGTACACTTTCTTCTCAAATGTGCATCAGTCCTGGTCGCGCAAAGACAATTTTCTGTTACCAATGATCTGATTGACAAGGTCTTAGAAGTGGATATTCTAGATATCCTAATATCGGATCATGCCCCCATAGTCATAGAGTTTGTAGATACCTTCCCAAAAGGGCGAGATCTGATATGGCGTTTTCCTGTGGCCTTGGCAGGGGATGATTCTTTTGCGGAAATGGTGCAGAGCTGGTGGTTGGAATTTTCATCTGCAAATGCTACACACTGTGATAATGCACGATTAATGTGGGAAACTGCTAAAGTAGTCCTTAGAGGTAGGCTTATCAGTCATGTCTCTCACTATAAGAAAATCACGCAACGTAAATATATAGAATTCAGCACAGCTTTACGTGTGGCGTTTACAGCCTTTACCAACGATGCCTCATCAGCAAATAAGCAGCGATGGCAGGAAGCAAGACAACTTTTTGAGTTGTGGTTGGAGCGTAGAGACAGGCTCTATAGAACAAAATTTGAGGCGGATCTGTTCTGATTTGGGAACAAGTCGGGTAAGCTCCTAGCTCGGTTGGCAAAAGCACATACAGGCCACAGAGGGGTTACGCACCTAAAGAATAGTGAGGGTAGGGTCACAACAAACCCGAAAGACATTATCACACTCTTCCAAAAATACTACAAAAAACTGTACCAGGATTCCGGGAAAGATTGCAGAGAGGCAGGGGCGGATTTCCTGAGTAGCTGCCGTCTTCCAAAAATTACGGAGAAACAAAGGGCTTTTTTGAACACACAAATAACGGCTGATGAGGTTCAAAACACAAAATCTTTGGGGAATGGCAAAGCATCTGGTCCTGACGGATACCCATCAGAGTTCTATAAAATTTTTCAAGTTCAGGTGTCTCCAATTTTATCTCAATATTATTCCTCTTGGCTGGATGGAGACAGCATTCCCAATGAAGCCAATTTAGCTTTCATAAAAGTATTACCAAAACCAGGGAGAGACTTAACTAAAGTAGAATCGTATAGACCCATATCCCTCATCAACCAGGATATTAAAATTGTCGCAAAAATAATGGCCAACAGATTAGCAACTCTCCTCCCAAATTTGATAGGACATGCACAAGCAGGGTTTGTAAAGGGAAGAGCAGCTGTTATGAACATCAGAAAAGTGTTAGGAGCTATGGATATGCAGGCGTGCGCTCAGGGATCGAAATCAGTCAAGGCTTTAGTGTCACTAGACACGGAGAAAGCTTTCGACAGAGTTAAGTGTAGTTGGCTGGAAATGGTACTGGATAAGTTTGGAATACAGGGGGAATTTTGAAATTTTATATCCGTTTTGTACAGAAACCCAAGAGTGGCAGTCTACATCCCAGGTTTCAGATCGGATGCTTTCCATTTAGAGAAAGGTACAAGGCAGGGGTGCCCGCTGTCGCCCTTGCTTTTCAATTTAACTATTGAGCCCTTATTGCGCAAATTAGAACAGTCTCAGATTTACGAGGGAATAAATATAGGGAAAAAGGAGCTGAAGTTAACCGCTTTTGCGGATGATGTGCTCCTGTTTATGGGTTCACCAGGGACACATCTACAGGGCGTTCTGGAGCTTCTAGGACATTATGGATCCTTTTCTGGATATCACATAAATAGAGACAAATGCGAACTCTTATGGATAGGGGGCAGTACTCCTGCTGAGGTAGCAGCAGTCAGATCAACGGGCATCAAAATAGCCAAGGATTATATCAAATACTTGGGTGTTAAGATAGGGCATGTTCCCTTCTCACTGTACAATTTGAATTACCCTCCACTCTTTGGAAAAAAATACGAAAAGAACTGAAAGGCTGGCAGGACCTTCTCTTGTCCTTATTGGGAAGAGTTCATCTTGTAAAAATGATACCTTTTGCTCGTCTCTTGTACCCCCTACAGACAATCCCCATTTTGCTGCGTCATACTGATGTCAACATGTACAATAAATGAGTCTCTAATTTTGTATGGAAGGGGAAAAGGCCTAGAATAGCCATCACAAGACTACAGTCCAATAAATTTGAAGTAGGGCTAAATCTCCCCAACTTACGGTGCTACAACATAGCTTGTCTAACTAGGCAAATCTGAGATTGGAGCCATGGTACAAATTACTACTCAGACTGGGTGTTGGAAGAAAACCTGGTAGGGGAGAAGCTAACTAGTTTATTACATACGTGGCGAGCTCACATAAATGAAGTGGCAAAGCATTCAACATTATTAAGGGATACCGTAGCCGCATGGAAGGAATTGAGGAAAAGATATGGTTTAGCATTTCAGTTCTCTAAATATCTGCCAGTGTGGGAGCATTTGGAATTTCCGGCTGGTAGAGACCACAAATGGTTTAAGGAATGGATAGATAGAGGGATAACGTCAGTTGACCAATTCTTCCACCCAACTGAATCTA
This sequence comes from Phyllomedusa bahiana, assembly GCA_025379985.1. NCBI lineage: Eukaryota > Metazoa > Chordata > Amphibia > Anura > Hylidae > Phyllomedusa > Phyllomedusa bahiana. The sequence goes on from JAODAL010001008.1 coordinate 54,885, forward strand.
GATACAAAACTCTGGGAGAGCCGAGTTGGGAATTTGGCATCCCAGGCTCTCAGGTCTTGCAATATCTTCAAATCAGATCCTTCTGTACTTCCAAGCTAATAGACGTACGAAAGGAGAGGGGCAAAAATGCTTTTGATAATCTTGTTGGGACAGGGCTACAGAGAAAATCTATTGCTGACATATATGCAGTTCTCAGGGATAAATACATTAAACATGACCCGGGGGATGGTTTCAAACAATGGAATAAGTGGCTAGGCACGACTGATATAGAGGCGGAAATTATCAGAGGATGGAATTTGGTACGCAAGCACATTATTAATGAAACATGGAGGGAGACTTATTTCAAAATGGTTCATGCAGTCATTTACGCATTTAATATCCCTCCAACTCAAGCTTTCCCAGATAGAATAATACTGTGTCCAAAATGTGCAAAGGAGAAAGTAGATCTGTACCACTGCATATGGACATGTCCCCAGGTGAAGACTTTCTGGCTTAGGGTTAGGGAGCTGTTGATGTCCCTGTGGTGGGGTCGGCAACTTTTGTCACCAGTAATCTTTTTGCTGCATGGGCAAGATAGTAGTTTGTCTGAATCAGGTAATACAGCAGACAGTAACATGCCAGCAATAATACATATTATTCTCATAGTTGCAAAGCGTTGCCTACTGACTAAATGGCTAGAGCCATCAGTACCAACAATTGACATGGTGATAGCACAAACCAAGAAGTACGCGATTGCTGATCAGAAATTCACCGAACGTCACAAGGAATAGTTGGCAAAAAACTTCAGAAAATGGAGAGTTTTTCTGGAAAAATTCTATTCTCAACAGGAGATTAACAAACTAGTAGATACGTTCCAATTTTGAAATTGGTTCTTGAGAGAGGCCCAAGCAGGGCATCTGGGTCGCATGCATACTATGTCTTTCTGATACAATTCAAGAGGGGGTTTCATTAAAAAAATTTTATAGAGTCAAGGCCCATCCTTCAGGCGTTCCTGATGAACAATTGATCAATTGAAATTGTATGCTAAACTAGCAGATCTTCTAATATCACATTATTCTGGCTGTTTGTTTTTTTTTCTCTTTTCTTTTAGTTTTATTTTCATACTGTTGTTTAAGTATGTATGTATTGATGTTCATATGTTTAATTCACTTTTCGATCCTAAACTTGAAAAACTGGTACTTAATGGTTTTCAGTATTAATGCCAATCAATGTTACTTGTAACATACATTTGGATATGTAGCTATTTTGTAACCAAATAAATATATGTTAAAAAAAATAAATAAATAAAATTAACCCTTGGGAATAAAATAACCTACAGAAAAACCAGATGGAATTCAGGCATATATAGGGTAAAAATACACACACCCTATATTTTACTCCAACTTACCCCACAAACAAGAGGCTTAATTAACCCTTGGGTATAAAATATCTTACAGAAAAATCCAGATGGAATTTAGGTGTATATGGGGCAAAAAAATACACCCTGTATTTTACTCCAAATTACCCCACAAACAAGGGGCTTAATTAACCCTTAGGTATAAAATACCCTACAGAAAAATCCAGATGGAATTCAGGTGTGTATGGGGCAGAAGTACACCCACCCTGGACTTTATGTAGAATACCCAACAAACTAAAACAAAATAATAACGCTGGTTGAGTAACAAGTGTGTATATCACACACACTTGTGAAGGTCTTTCACCCCAGTCGCTGATAAAAACGAGTTTGTTTTATAATGAGTTCAATATAGTGCAGCAGATAGATGCTTATGACAGGACACACAGTGAGAAGTGTGAGAATTTAAGATGGCGTCCGTATTTATAGGGCTGTGACGTCACAGAAGCCCGCTGGTTGCTGATTGGCTTCATGTCTGCACATGTCATTGAGTGTGTTCCTTTCTTCCTCCCAGAGTTCTCTGCCCCATGTCCCGCCATGTGCCTGCGGCCATTTTAGAAAAAAAAGACGATTAGTTCCCGTGAAGTACCATCTAAACGACTTCCACTTCATTAGAATTGATTCGCCCATCTCTAATTATAACCGGTTACTTAAACCATTTAACTTATTCTACTAGGTATCTTATCCTCAGATGTAGCAAACCAGTTTAAATGTCAGAAACAGTGGTCTCTGCAGCAGATAGAAAAGCAAAGCAACAATGCTCGATAGATAACAATGTATCTCACAAAAGTGAATACACCCCCTCACATTTTTGTAAATATTGTATTATATCTTTTCATGCGACCACACTGAAGATATGACACTTTAATACAATGTAAAGTAGTCAGTGTACAGCTTGGACAACCATGTAAATATGGTGTGCCCTCAAAACCATCAGCTATCAAAACCATCAATGTCTAAACTGCTGGCAACAAAAGTGAGTACACCTGTAAGTAAAAAGGGACACATTATGCCCAAAGTGTCAATATTTTGTGTGGCCACCATTATTTTCCAGTTCTGCCTTAACTCTCTTGGGCATGGAAATCACTAAAGCTTCACAGGTTACCACTGGAATCCTCTTCCAGTCCTCCATGATGACATCACGGAGCTGGTGGATGTTCGAGACCTTGCGTTCTTCCACCTTCCTTTTAAGAATGCCCCACAGATTAGTAGGGTTTAGATCTGGAGACATGCTTGGTCAGTCCCGCACCTTAATGCTCATTTTCTTTAACAAGGCAGTGGTCTTCTTGGAGATGTGTTTAGGGATATGTTGAAATACTGCCCTGCGGCAGAGTTTCCAAAGGTATGGAACATGCTCTGCTGCAGTACGTCACAGTACATGGCATTCATAGTTCTCTTAATGGACTGTAGCTCCCTATAGCCGGCAGCATTTAGGCAGCCCCAAACCATGAAACTCCACCACTGTGCTTCACGGTAGGCAAGACAAAATTAACTTTGTACTCCTCACCTGGTTGCTGCCACACACGCTTAACACCATCTCAACCAAATAAGTTTATCTTGGTCTCAACAGACCTCAGTTCCAGAAATCCAGTTAAATTAGTTTGTTTATCTTTAGCAAACTGTTTGTGGACTTTCTTGTGTAATATTTTTTAGAAAAGGCTTCTTTCTGGAATGGTAGCCATGCAGACCAATTTGATGCAGTGTGCTGTGTATGGTCTGAGCACCCATCCCTTAAACCTCTGCAGCAATGCTGGCAGCAATCATACATCTATTTTGAAAGAGAGGCAATCTCTGGCTATGATGCTGAGCATGTGCACTCAATTTCTTTGGGTGACCATGGTGAGGCCTGGTCTGAGTAGACTATGTCTTGTTATATCGCTGTATGGTCTTGACCACCATGCTGCAGCTCAGTTTCAGGGTGTTGGGAATCTTCTTATAGCCTAAGCCATCTTTATATAGAGTAACAATTAACACACTAAGAGAGAGGGTGAGACGGATAACACCAAATTTAACAAACCTGCTCCCCATTCACACCTCAGACCTTGTAACACTAATGAGTCACATGACACCAGGGAGGGAAAATGGTAAATTTGTCATTTTATTTTCACTGTTGTTGCCAGCGGTTTAGACAATGATTGTGTTATTTTGAGGGCACACCAAATTTAAAGTTATACAAGCTGTACCACTGACTACATTACATCAAAGTGTATCAAAGTGTCATATTTTCTATGTTGTCCCATGAAAAGATATAATAAAATATGTCTAAAAATGTGTGTGGCGTACTTACTTTTTGGAGATACTATACCACTGAGCTTTCATTATGTAAAGAAAGCAAAGTAAAACTTACTTTTAAAGTATGGTATAAATGTATTAAAACCCTTTCAACACATATGAAGCAGAATCTCAGAAGTGGTTTTAGTCTACTACTTAGTATCTAGAATAACTTATTTGTTATTAAAGGGGTTTTATCGTTTCATCATAGTTTCATAGTTTTTAAGGCCGAAAAAGGCAAGACGTCCATCCAGTTCAGCCTGCTATGCTAAGGTGTTGATCCAGAGGAAGGCAAAAAACCCCAATGAGGTATAAGCCAATTGTCCTCATTTTAGGGAAAAATTCCTTCCCGACTCCAATCTGGCAATCAGTAAAAACCCTTAATCAATGACCCCTCTCCTGAATCCTAGACACTATAACTTATTATATTATTACGCTCCAGAAATGCATCTAAACCATGTTTGAACTCCGTTATTGAATTCACCATGACAAGTTCCTCTGGCAGAGAGTTCCACAGTCTCACTGCTCTTACAGTAAAGAATCCCTTTCTATGTTTATGTAGAAAATTTCGTTCCTCAAGACGTAGAGGATGCCCCCTTGTTCTAGATACAGCCCTGGGTATAAATAAATCTTGGGATAGATCTCTATATTGACCTTGATGTATTTAAAAATTATTATGTCCACCCAAAGCGTCTTTTCTCTAAACTAATAACCCTAATCTGCTAATTTTCGGTATGTAGTCCACCAGTCCTTTATATTTTTGTTGCCCGCCTTTGTACCCTTCAAGCTCCAATGTCTTTCCTTCACAGTGCCCAAAACTTACACAATATTCCCTGTGGGCTAACCATGACTTTAAATGAAAATAATGTTCCCATCATGTGCTCTATGCCCTTTAATACACCCCATGATCCTTAGCTTGGGACTGCTGCCTGACACTGGCTGCTACAGTTAAGTTTACTGTGCACTAGGATTCCCAAGTCCTTCTCCATGTCACTTTTACCCAGTGTTTTTCCATTTAACATATAATCATGTAATGGATTTTTCCTCCCCATGTGCATAACCTTGCATTTATCTGTATTAAACCGCATCTGCCATTTCCCTGCCCAGGCCTTCAACTTATCCAGATCCCTTTGTAATAACACATTATCTTCATATCATTTGCCAGCCATTTATACTGGTTGCTAAGGAGAGCTTATAAAATGGAGGGGCGTGTTTCTCCTCCCAGTAGGGTGTATCTTCTCTCTCTGCAGACACGCCCCAAAGTGTGCATGTGAGAATTCATTCTGTGTGAGTGGGGGAGGGGAAAGATTCTCAGCTAGGGAATCATTAGAAGTGAAAAGCTAAGTGTAACTGGATAGTGTATATCTACATTTTACGCTCTCTCTACATACTTTGTAACTAGAATGGGCATTTGACATTAGGGACTCTGGGAAAGATGGGTGTCTCTCTCTCTTTCATACACAGTGATATATCCTGCAGATTATTACACCTCTGACCGCTACAGGTCTGCAAAAACAAAACTATACACTTTGTGTTTACATGGGACTGCAGAAGATCTCTCTGTGCTGCGGACCACTGATCGCTGTCAGTGAATGAACGCAGCAAACCCTGCACTGCACACATCGACTGATCGCTGTCAGTGAACAACACAGCAAACTCCGCACCGCACACGTCGACTGCTTGCTGTCAGTGAACGAAGGCTGCAAACCCCGCACTGCACGCGTCAACTGTTTGCTGTCAGTGAACGAACGCAGCAAACCCCTCACTGCACATGTCGACTGCTTGCTGTCAGTGAACGAACGCAGCAAACCCTGCACCACACACCTCGACTGATCGCGGTTAGTGAACGAACGCAGCAAACCCCTCACCGCACACGTCGACTGCTTGCTGTCAGTGAACGAACGCAGCAAACCCCTCACCGCACATGTCAACTGCTTGCTGTCAGTGAACTAATGCAGAAAACCCCGCACTGCACGCTTCGACTGATCGCTGTCAGTAAACAAACACAGGAAACCCTGCACACGTCGACTGATCGCTGTCAGTGAACAAACGCAGCAAACGCCGCACCGCACATGTCGACTGATCGCTGTCAGTCTCTCTCTCCCCCCTCCCTCCCATACACAGCCTCTCCCCTGCTACTCCTTTTGATGTGCGTTACCGAATACGAACGGGGGGCAGGACCTGGCCATAACCCGACTGGAGCTCTCTCTCACTTTCAAGAATTAAACAAACACCCCCCATTCCCCTTAAACCTAGCACTTTGTTTTTGGAAACCCAAGGGCCCAAAAAAGGCTTAGATTTTTCATCCCCACCTGTTTAACTATGAAATGAGAAAACCCCCTTTAATCATCTCTTTTCTCTTATGGGTGTGTATCATTCTCTGTGTAAATCATGTTCCCAATAAGGTACAACAGATTTAGTATTGTTAAGACTGACTTTTCCATCTCTAGAAGGACAGGAAAATTAACCATATGTGATTAAGTTTTTAAGAGCTTTATTTTAAGATTTTAAAAACTAGCTGTAGAAATGTCAAATTTTTTAAAAATCTTGTCCCCCTTAAACCGCAGTAATGACCTTGGAAACCGTGGGGACGGCCCCCCAAAAAACGGGAAAAATTTCCCGGGTGGGGGTATTTGCCTGTGTCGGGGGAACCCCGCCCCCAAAAAGTTAGGGGAGCAAAGGAGATAGCCAAGTACAGCTGCTCTATTCAAAGCCTTCCTCACTGCACAAACGTGCCTTTCAGCAATTGGTTGGATCTCTAGCATCAGGACTCCAACGGGACATTTATCACTTTTATCCAAATAATTGGGACAAATGTTTCCATGGCAAAAACCTCCTCAAGTAAAAGATTGAAAAAAAATTTAAATAAATGTCTTTCATTTTTGGATAGTTGATATATGGGGTCTTTAATAAATCTTGTGGCAAACCCTTTACTTTGGAAGGGCCCTAAATTGAAATTTAAAGATTTGGGTAAAAATTTTTAAAAAAAATCCTAGTTATGAAAAGGTAAAAGGAAATTTTAAAATATATACAAGATAGAAGGTGGGGTTTTACAGTAAATATGGGCCCAAATGTCAAAAAAAAGGTCGTGCATAGTGCAAAAGTGCGCCGAATGAAAGAAACTGTAAAAAATTTGGCATCTGGCTTTACTTTGTATAGTATAATTTAATGTGCCTGATCTGGGCCCCAACAGCATAATGTAGGCGAACAGCTTTCATTGCTAGCATATTTGATGCCCTCTTCGGGCCCACATTCAAAGGGTTTCGTCCCGGCTTTTAAAAAATGCGCCTATTTTTTGGTGTACTCAGTTCATTTATATGAAAATTGGGTGTAAAACTTTTTTTGGCATAAAAATGGGACCAAAAAAAGTCGCACCCCCAAAAGGGGAAAATTCGCCCTATGTTTTCACTTATTGCCCCTTTTCCCCTTTGGTCCCCAAACCCCCCAGGGGGAAACCCAAATACAATGCAAGGGGACCCCCTGAGAAAATTAAATAGTTCATGCTTAATCAGGTAAATGCCCAATCCCAAACTTTTAACCCCAGACAAAAAAGGGCCGGGAATGGGGAGGATTTAAAAAGATGAAATCCCCAACTTGTCTTTTGAAAATTAAACAAGACGCCGCCCTTTCACTTTAATGGTTATATTATACTATTGTTGAAAAAAGGAAAAAGATATAAATTAAAAAAACGTTCTTTTAGGAACTTTGAATATATATATTTAATAAATAATATAAATATATAAAATTTTATATATATATTTTATATATATAATATAAAATTTTATAAAATTTTTTATATATTTTATATATAGATATTTTTTTAAAAAAGGTTTCAACAGCGGAAGGGTGTACAATGGAGTGTACCCCCGGGCCAGTGTCCGGGCATGCCCCTTTCAATGAAAAATTAAAAACCCAAACCCCCCCAAGGTAAGGAGATTTGGGGGGAAATGAAAGGGCCAAACTTCAATGGGTGTCGAAGTTTAGACTGTCGACATATTTTTTAAATGGTAATTGTTAGTATGGTTTTCACCCAAATTTCCGGGGTCCCCCTTTCATTGGGGTGGTTTGAGCAGGGTGGGTTTGCTCACCCCCCCGACCCCACCCCGGGGGTTTTTCCCCGGAGTAAAAAAGTCAGCGGGTAAGCTGACTATGGGGGTTTAAAAACCCCTGGCTACCTTCAAGCCGGGGTTTAGTCCTGCTAAAAACCAGCAGGGTGAACTTGCAGACTGACAAAAGCTGACCTCTGTTAGTTAACCCCAAAGAGGGGCAGGCGTTTTTTTTTTTTGGTTTTTTGCATGCCTTCCCTTTTTGTCTTTCTGTTTGCTGCTAAAAAAAATACAAAAGGGCCCTGTATTTTCCCGGAAATTTCGTCCTGTCTCTCCCCTGAACCCCCGTGAAGTCCCGATCCCCAGAGCCGCAAAGCCACAAAAGGTGGGGGGGACGCATTGGGAAAAATTAGAGGCAGTACTCTTCTGAGACAGAGGAAAAACGAAAGTCCTGGGGGCAAGCAGCTACCGCACGGTCGCAGAGGGGGCCCAAAATGGGGTGAGTTTGGTTTAAGCAGTAATTCAATCCAACGCCCCCCAACCTCCAGGATGGCGGGGCCCCCCAGAAAGCGCATCCGGGGGGCAAGCTGAGCGAAAAACGCCGCTAATTGAGAACCCACCAGGCACGGTTTTAAAGAAACAAAGCAGGTAAACCACACGCTGCAGCAACCTACAGGGCCCCTGGCGGGAAAAGGGCCAAAACAGTACCAACAAGTGCTCGGTCCCCCACCCCCCCAGTTTGGGCAAAGGGTTTCCCCGCGCAAAATGTCCGGGGGTGACGACATCGGGACCACCTGGGGGCCTTTTAGCGGATGCAGAGAGAGGGGCACTGCCGGGGGACCAAATGGGGGATGTCCCGGGCCCCCCTTTTCCCAACGGGCCCAACCGCCCGAAGGCCTACTTCGACCGCGTGCCAAGACCCCAAGGGAACTACAACAAACCCGCCGGGGGGGGGATCCTGGCCCACTGGGGGGCACCCTGGGGTGTTTCGGGCCCAGGGGAGTCCAAGCCCGGAGTTTAATCCGGCCCAAACCGCCAGGTTTTACAAATGTAGACCTGTTCCACTTAACCCAAAAAGTGGCTACAGCCCGAGAAACCCCAAAACCTGCCCCGGGTCGAGCGAAATGGGCTTTGGGGGCCGTTTTGTGGGGGGCCCCTTCCCCTCAGCTCCAGAGGTGGTGGGGTACAACCCAACCCCCAAAAACGGGACGGGTTTTTGGTCGCGGTTTGGGGGAAAAGGAAAAGCGCTAAAAAGAGGAGTTCCTGAAAATTCCCCAAACCCCGGGGAATCCGCAGACCTCCCAAACCCCGGAAAAATGCTCCTTTTCCCCAAAAGGGGGGGTTTCCCCAAATTAACCAAGGGGGGGGGAGGGCCCCCTACCCCAAAAAAAGGGGGCCCTTTTTTCTAAGGGGGCCCCGGGGGGCCCCCTTTTCTGCCCGGCGTGCCCCAAAGGGTTGGGGCCTTTTGGCGGCACGTTGCCCGGGAGGGAGGGGAACCCCTGGGAAAGTGGGATGGGGGGGCGTTAAACCCACCCGGTTTGCCCGGCCGTATTTTCCCCCTCGGGTCCCCTGCGGAAAGGAACCCAGGAGGCCCTGTTTTCCATTAATGGACATTTGGTGCAGGCCCTCCTGGACCGGGGGGCTTAAATGACCCTTGTTCAAGCCCGACCCCGGTGAGCCCGAGCAAACTACACAAAGGGCCCGGGTAGGGGTAGTTTTTTATCCCCCTGGGGGCACCCCCGGGGCTACCCCCCTGCCAAACTGGCAATAAGACTGCCTGTGGGGGCACCCCAAAAAGAGGTGGCCGTGGTGACCCTTTTCCCCACAAAACGCAGTAAATTTTGGTGGGACTTTCCCTGTTTTGGGACCTGTGGGGAAAAAAAAACTATAAAATTAAAATTTATTAAAAGGGTGTAAATGACTTTTGCCCCCAAAAAAGTGGTAAAGTGGAACCTGTGCCTTTTTTCCCCCGTCGGGCCTGGCTGGAACCCCGAGGAGGAACCCCCCCCTGAAATTAAATCCCCTCCGCCAAATCTCAAAGGGAAAATTTTGGGACAGAAAAGTGGGGACCCTAACCTGGGTAAACCCCTTGGAAAAGCAAAAGGGCATTGGGTGGAGACCCCCAGGAACCCCAAAGGGAAGGAGGGTTTGGTCCCCCAAACCCCCCCCCACCCCTTTGCCGTTAAAGGGACAATTTATTATAAACCCCCTTGGAAAAAAGACGCCAACAGAGGGGGGAACAGTTGGGGAGTACCCCGAAAAACTGTCCGTATGACAAAAAGCGGGGAATTCCCATGGGGTTTGGGGGGGCACTTGGGGGGGGGAGAAAACTAGGGAGGGGTGGAGCGTTAAATTCTACTGGGGCCCGGGGAAACCCAAAGGAATGGAAAGAAATTTTGTCAGTCCCCGCCCGGAGTGTCAGGTCCACGGGCCCCAGAACCCCCTTTTCCCGGGGTTCCCTTTGGGTTTCCCCTCCCATTAAGAGGGCCATTTGAGCGGATTGGCATGGGCTGGCGGTTTCCCCCCCCCTAAATCACTAGAGGGGACCAGCCCTAAATTTTTGGGTTTTACTGGGGTTATGAACCCGGTCCCTTAAGCTTATAAACCCCCAGAAAAAATTTAAAAGGGGAAGCCCGGGAGATTTCCCGGTTTTCCCCGTGGGGGGTCCCCCAAGGAGTTTGACCCGATTTATTTTTTCCCCTTTAAATTTTTTTGGGGGAAAAAAAGGGGGCTAGCCGCCTGTAAAAATTTCCCCCCTTTCCCCTTGGGGTCCTCCCCGGGGGGTTTTGGTTTGGTCGACGCCTTTTAAAAAAAACCCTAAAGGGGATGTTAAAAAAGGTGGGGGAAAGGAAGGTAGGGGTTGGGGAAACCTGTTTTCCCTAAAAATTTTTGTTCGCCAAAAACCGGGAAAATCCCCCCCGGCATCCAGGGTTCTCCCATTTTAGCGGGTAAATTGGGGGACATCCCCGAGGGGGTCCCGGGGCATAGCCAGAGAAACATGGGGGCAAGAGGGAAAACCCCCCACAGAATGCCTAAAAATATACCGAATGCAAAGGGCCCGGAAACGCGGGGGGGGGGGGGCAGTTTATTTCCCATTTTAAGGGAGAACTTTCTACAGGCCCAGGAAGCCCAGGCCCGGGTTTAAAAAGGACCGCAAGAGTCCCGGTCTTTTTTAGCCCGGGGGGCAGGGTGCTCCGTACTTGTACCAAATGTAAAAGAGCAATTCCTACTAAATGGCAAGGCCCCTATGAGACTGGGGAACGGGTGGAATTTGGGGGAAATTTCAAGGTTTTCCAGCCAAGGGAAAAAGGGAAAAACCCACCCAAATTACCCCTATTAAACCTCCCAAACCCGAGGAAACCCAGAAAGGGGCCCGGGGGCTTTCAAGGGGAATCAGGGGGGGTCCCAAACCAAGGGGTTACCCCCCTTTCCCTAACGCGGAAAATCCCTTTTCAGAGGGCCAGAGACAGGAGGTCCGGGAGTTCCCACAGGGGGAACCAGGGGGGATTCTCCCGAACTGCCCGGCCCCGGAAAAGTGGGGCCCCCAACATGACCCTTTTTTCACCGAGCCCGGGGCCCAAAAAGGGGCGGGGGGAGGGCCATTCCCCCCGGGGGCCAAAAAGCCCAGAGGGAAACCCTTTCAAAGAAGTGAGGAAAATTTCAAACCCGGGGGGGAATTTGAGGGGGTCCCCAAAATGGGTGGTTTCCCCGCCCCATCTTTATTATCCCCAAGCCAGATGGTAAACTTGCGGTTTGGGAATGACTTTCCCCAAGTTTTAAAATGAAGTCTTTCCCAAAATTTGTGCCCCCCCCAAAGCCAAGGGGCGACGAGGGGATCGAGAGTTGGGGGCCAGCGAGGGATTATGACCACCTTAGACCCCACCAAAAGGGGATTGGCAGGTTTTCCCCCCACAGATCAGGGCCAAAAAGAAAACGGCATTTTCCACCCCCGGGGACACTTCCAGTACTTTGTCCTTTCCCCTTTGGTTTGCATGGGGCCCCCCGCCCCCCTTTCAAGGTTAAAGGACATCATCCTGCAGCCGCATAAAAACTATCCCCCCCGCTACCCGGAAAGATGTGGTAAAACTACAGCCCGATTGGGGTTCCCCCATCTGGCTAAGGTTCAAAACAGTCCTAGACGCCCATAGGGGCCCCCCGGGGCCCCAACGGCCCCCCCCAACAAAGTGGGGCCCCAAAAGGGCAGAGGAGGGGTCGGGTACCCCCGGGTTTAATATTGGCCGGGGGGGGTTTATCAAAACCCCAGGGAGACAAGCCGAGGCCATTCAAAATTTTGGGCCTCACCCGGTCCAAGAAACAGGTTTTGAGCCTTCCTTTGGGATTTTCGGTTACTACAGGGGGGTTTTGCCTTCCTTTGGAAATATTGCCCCCCCAGATTTACCCCAAAGGGGGAAAAAACCCCCCCAGTAAAAGTGGAACCCCGGTGGGGAGCAAGCCTTTTTGAAAACTTAAGGAGGTACTCTTAAGAGACCTGTATTTGGGTTTCCCCCGATTTTCAGAAGGGAATTTAAAAAGTACAGACGGATGCCTCAAAGGTGGGTTTTGGGCAGCCTGTCCCAAAGGGTTAATGGGGGAAAAGCCCCCCCTCGGGTTAAACCCCACCGAAAACTGTCGGCGGCAGAAAAGAACTACTCGATTGTAGAAGGGGGAAAGGGCTGGGTCTGGGGCAAAAACCCAGGGGCTGAGGTACTATCTGGTGGGGAGGCAGTTTTTGGGAAGATCACTAAACCCCCATTGGGAAAAAAATGGCCCAAAACCAAAGGGAAGGGAAAGCGAGGGGGGACCCGGGTTGGGTTTCCCGGCCCAAAAGGGTTTTTAAGTTCGGGGAAAAAACCGCCAGGGTTCCAAAAAAGGAAACGCAACGCTTAAACTAGAGTACATATTTCGGGGCCAAAAAGGTTTTTCCGCCCCAGGGTCTGAGCAGAGGGGGGGGGGGGGAAAAAAAGGTTGGGGAACAAACAAGGGAAAGGGGGTACAAAGGGGGTGTACATCCCGGCCAGTGTCCCCGGCATCCCCTTTCATTTTTCCAAAACCCCATGCCCCCAAGGTTTAAAGGGGACTTGGGGGAATGAAAGGGCCAAAATTTAATTTGGTGTCGACAGTTTTGGGCTGTCCCACATATGGGTTTTTCTTTTTTAAAAATGTTAGTTTTTGGGGGTTCGGGCCTTTCCTGGGTCGGCCTTTCATTGGAGTGAGCATAGAAACAGGGGGGGTGCCACTTTTCCCGACTCCCCCCGGGGGTTTTCCCGGAAATAAAATTTAGGGTTTAAACTGACTATGGGGGGTTACAACCCCTGGCTAAACCCTTTAAGCCCTTGGGGGGAGTCCTGCTGGAAAACCAGCAGGGTGAACTTTCAGACTGACGTAAGCTGACCTCTGTTAGTTTGAGCCCGACGGGCAGGCGTTTTGCTTTTGTTTGTGTTTGTGCATGCCTTGCACGTTGTACTTTTTTTGCTGCTAAATAAAATACAGAAGCCGTATTTTCACCTGGAATTCGTCTCTGTTTGCCTGAACACGTGAAGTCACGATCCCAGAGCCGTTTAAAGCTCACAATATATATATATTTTTATATATAATATTTATATATATATATATATAGACGTCTGTGAATCAGAAATTTCTTGTTGGTTAACAGAGTAACATTATCAATAAGTATCCTGGGAATAAGTGATTTGTATATCAGCTGAAAGTCTTAGGATTGGCCGATATGCACTCCAATTTAACTCCTTACTGACATGTGCTGTGCATTTACAGCCTAGCGTCAGTCAAGGAATGGAGCAGTCCAACTCACTGAGCCCACTCCATACTAAGCTGGTCACGGCCTTTTATCCCCTTGGATGTTGTGATATACAGCATCTAAGGAATTAGGAAATGGTGCTCACAAATGTTCTATTGCCCAATTACTCTCCCCATCCTCGCAATGATATTGTATGGTGCCGACCTGTTGTCATGGTATTATTATATCTTTCCTGTAAGTGTAGCTATAAGAAAAACATGCAAAATTATAAATATAAACTTCAACTTTTTAATAAAAAATTATAAACTAAAATTCATTTTCATATTTCTTTTTTCCTCTTTGTAATTTTGCGTTGATAATTATATCATATGAGTACAAGTAAGGACATCACTAATAAAAATTATAAAGAAATAAGATTAACATATGGGGAAGTTGGTTGGAAAATGATTTGCAATATCATATTTTCAAAATATTTAGCTGCATTGTTCCATTAGCAAATTGGCCATCTGCTCAATCAAAATGTGAGGCATGCTTTTATAAATGATATTTTCTAATCATTTACCTAGAGGATAAAAAGACACAGACCGCAAGTCAGTCAGTCCTGTACATATTTACAAAATAACTTTAAGGCCTCGTTCACACCAGGGCTGTGGAGTCGGAGTTGTGGATTCGGAGTCGGTGGCTATTTTGCAGGAGTCGGAGTCGTCAAAAAATGGACCGACTCAGACTCCCTAAAATATAATAAGTTGGTCCAGTTAGTTTCAATGCAAAGAGCAAGAGGAGTTGGGTCCGGCCAGTGCTGCTGCTTCATATCTTCAGCCTCATCACATGAGGAGTTAATTGATGACATGAGCGGGCAAAGCGCTGCCCCAGGGGAAAAGATTCTGCTCCCAGGGCAAACAGATTTCAGCAACATTTTTTCATCTGCTTTCAAAGAAGTAGAAGAGCCCAAACCATTCATCAAAAACTGACTGTGGCTAGGCAATTCCTTTATACCCTGACATTGTTAGAGATGTTGCCCTGTGGTCACCGCGTTGCCCCCAAGTTAGTGTAGAGAGGCCGTTCTCTAGCCTGGAAATAATGAGATCAGATGTGAGGTCATGTATGCAGGATCTGATGGAGGCGATACTATTTCTCTGAACAAATTCCGAAACTCCACAAATGTTCCTGCAGTGTTTTGCATAATTAAAAAATTTTTGTGTCCTAAAGTCATATCCAATAAAAAATATTTTACACTAACAAGCAAAATGGTAACAAAGTTTTGAAATTGTGACTTTCAGGCTCCATATCTCACCCTCCACTACGCTTTGTACATAGGCTACTGCAATTTTATAAGTCATCTTACATATCTTATGCAAAAACTTGACTTTCAAATATTTAGCATCTGCTTAGTTACTGTTTTGCTCCTAAAAATCAAAATGTTAATTTTTATTATTTTGTTAGCATTTGGGAAATCCCCCTTTGGTTTTCAGCTCTGCCTGAATCCTTCTGGGCTCTGGATCAGATTCAAGCACATCTTGACCAAAATCTGATCCCAGGTCTACTCTACAATTCCCAATGTTGGGGGGGGCAGACTGGACTTGGATACAAATACAGCTTTTTCTTCAACTTACCCACAAGTGTTCAAAAGTCAAAACATGTTTACCCTTTTTCTTATCAGTGTCTGTTTCTAACTAATAGCTTGATTATTGCATCATAAGTTGATAAACAGCCTGATGTTACCATTTTACTATAGTAAATTTATTACTTAAACATGCACCGTGTATAAGGGAGTCAGGAGTCGGGAGTCAGAGGTTTGGGAAATTGAGGAGTCGGGGCTTCGGCTTGCCGACTCCACAGCCCTGGTTCACACGGCTTATTTGGGCGCGGAGTGGAGCCGTACTGCGCGCTGTCTTTGCGCTTCAGTATGGCTCCAATCCGTCCCAGTCATAACGGTAATCCACAGTTCTCATAGAGAACTATGGATTCCGTCTCTCCTCCCCGCTCGGCGAATCCGCCACGGGGGGAGAAAGTGTCATTATCTACGGCGCGTACGCGCCATAAATATTGTGCATGTCTGTCTTGGGGGCCGGCGAGCTGCCGGCCCCCCGCCCCGCTGCAAGGCTGCCAGCGTAATTGCGGGGCGAAATCCGTCCCCGCAGTAAGCCGTGTGAACCAGGCCTAAATACCACTAGTGAATAATTTCCTGAAATGTTATAACTTTTAATTAGTATTTTGAACAAACAATGCAACACATTTTTGGCAATAATGGGTTTATTTCATCTTTATCTTTGTATCCATATTAGTTTTCACACTAGCTAACCGAGTACATAAAATAGGGTGATAGGTTTTATGCAGAGTACTCTTCCTGTTGTATAACTTAGGACAGGATCAACAGGCATCACATTAATATTGACTGGACTGTAGCACTACTGGAGGCCTTCATCAATCAGGATAACACCACTATCGATCTGTATTGATCATGGTATGGAAATGATGAAATATTATAGATTACAGCAATTTCTAATCTCCATTTTGAGACAGTTAAGTTTTGGTGGAATATTCCTTTATGTGGACACATAACATCTAGCTAAGCATTGTTGCAGACCAAGTATACTATTCATTGTAGTGGCCTTTTTAAGCAGGATAATGCACGCTGCCACACTGCAAAAATTGCTCAGGAATGAGTTGAGGAATATAGAAAACATATTAAAATCTATCATATAATAATCTGTTGGGATGTGCTAGAATAAACTACATCCATGGAGACCCCACCTTGCAGGACTTGAAGGATCTCTTGCTAATATTCTCAGTGTCAGATATTACAGGACACTTTGTGGAGTTTGTGTTTCAGTGGGCCAGAGAGGTTTTAGTGTTAGGAGGAGGAATCTACAAAGTATTAGGCAGATGGTTTTAATGTTATTGCTGTTCTATAACTCACTTATTTGTTGCAGCCCAAAGATGGCGATGGCATCAACTTTTCATGTTTATATACTTTCACACACTTATCCTCCAACCCCAGCATTTCCTCCAAACCCACCTACTACCCCCTATACCCACTGCTACTCACCTGTCACATATTGCTTAATTGAAAAAGGCCTTTCCATGTGTTTGTCATAATTACATGAATTAATCATGGGAATACATACTTTTCATTACTACAGTGGTATCCTCACCTAAGAGCTTTGACTGGTGAAAGTCAATAATCTTCTCCCCGTTCTTGAGAGTAGGGGTGGGGATTAGTCAATGAACCTGAATTAAAAAGGAATCAAACCGATCAGTTAAGATTTACCACACTCTGTTTCCGTTTTTCCCTGTTTTCTGCATAGTTTCCAGTATAAGCCACATTATGTTATTTATTGTCCATTCCTGGGAACTCACATCATATATGTCAGCCTAAGGACATTGCTTCAACACTTGGGCTGCCCCGTCTTTAGGCACCATTCACATTGTAAAACAAAAACCCAAAAGAACAGCTAAAACATAACCTTTACTTACATTATTTAAGAACAATAAAAATTGGATAATGGACAGTGTTTTTGATCTATAACAATATATCCATAATACATCCAATCTGGCCTATAATTTTAGTCACACACTTTCAAAACGTGAAAAGGTAATAAATCACACGACCCAATGATATCCAAAAAGGAGGAGGTCCATAGGCCGTATAAATAATTCCAGATGATCCCATATTTACATTTTAGGGGCCTATGCTATTGCGGGTCTAATCACTAACTAGTGAACGTTTCTTTTTATCAGCTTACCACGGGTATCTCCCCTGTTTTTGGTCCATAGTACAAAATTCCCCTTGATGAACCGTGATTGAAAACGGGGAAACGTGTCGGGTTGTCCATATTTGGACCTCTTTTCACTGGGTGTTTCTAACCCGAATTCCAATTATCCTATATGTGGTGGCTGAGGAGCCATTTAGTCTACACTAGGGTCAGGGCCAGGGTGATGATATAGCTTTGTTAATGTCCCTCTGATCAAGAGGATGCCACAAATATTCACCTACTGAGACTAAAATACAAAGTCTATCTCAACTATTACAATAAGATTTTTATTCATCTTTGTTGTTTACAGCAATGAGCTTATAAAATCATTAAAAAATCCAGTACTTACCCTATAAATACATGTTACCATGGATATTATGGCGTTGTTTAAAATAGTGGTTTCACACAATAATTTAATGTACCATACTCTTCAATGATGAGCAATACGGGTCCAGGGTCTTCAGGTAGAGGCAAGCGATGGAGTCCGGAGGACGAGAAGACTTATTACATCACAAGTGGAGCAAGCCACAACAAATTCTTTGAAATCTTGAATGAGATTAGACCACCAGCAATGACGAGAGATCAATTATAAAGACCGGCTAATTTGGAAGAAGGCTCCAATTTCAGAATTCTTATCCTTAACGCTGGGCGAACAGAAGTTTTCACTGGAGGAACCCATTGGAGGTCGATGGGAGCTGCAGTAATCAGGCATTCAGGAAGAATGATGTCTTGATGCTTGGTTTCAAGGCCAGAGACCAGAACGAGGAATGAGACCGGGCATCAGCTTTCACACTCTTCTCTACAGGCTTAAAGTACAATTGGAAATCAAAGCAAGAGAAGAAGGGGGACCATTTTGCTTGGTGGGGGTTTAACCATTGTGCAATCTGGAAATAGAGGAGATTTTTAAGGTTGGTGTAGATATTCTCTGGATGACGAGCCACTTCCAGAAGGTGTCACAACTCTTAGGCTATGTTCACACGGCTTAAAATGGGCCGTATTTCGGTCTGTAATTACGCGCCGGAGTGCGCCAATTACGGGCCGAAAAGGGGCCCTTATTAGGAAATTCAAGTTCTCATAGGAACTTGGTTTCGTTCCTCCCCCCGGAGAAAATTGACATGCACTTTCTAGGGGCGTTCCCGGCCGTTTGCAGTGTTTCTCTAGGGCCCCGCCCCCCGGCCACGGGTTTAATTGGGGGGAAAATTTTACGCACCGCAGTTAAGCCGTGTGAACATAGCCTTACAAGGCCAAATTAATGAGCAGCAGCTCTCGATCACCTGTGGTATAGTTCCTTCCTGCTGGGGAAAAGGTTTTTGAGAAAGAAAAACGCAGCTGTTTTTCTTCCCTGTGGGAAATTCTTTTGTTTTTAGTAGGGTTTCAGCCCTAAGATGAGGCCCTCACTTGGTGGGAGGGTTTTTCTGAATCTGATCGAGTCAAGAGAGGTGCTGTGGCAAATGTGGCCTTGATTCGGGCAAAGGCTTCTTCCACTTCAGGCGGCCAAAGTTTAGGATTATCATTGCTCTTGGTGAGTGCGACTATAGGTGCCGTAAGGGTAGAGAAGTGGGGAATGAATTGGCGGCAGTATTTCGCAAACCCCATGAAGCACTGAAAGTCTACAGGTTGCGGCCACTGAAGAACAGAAGACAATTTGAAAAATCTTTTTCCCAGCCCTTTTATTATAACTAATATCTGGGGAAAGGGGGTTTGATGGTCTGTTCAAATACGCATTTCTCGAGTTTGGCATAGAATTGGTTGGCTCGAAAGTGCCCAAAACCCAAAAGGGGGGGACATGGTCATGATGAGTTTAGGATTAGGGGAATCCCAAGATATATAAAAGATGACCAAAAAAAAAAACATAAAAGAACCCTTGTAATTTCCCGGGCAAAGGGGGGACGCGTTAGGAAATTTGACTGGCTTCCGCATTACAAGCACAATTCTGATGGGGCACCGGTGTTTGGGTGGCCCTGGAGGAAATTATCCGGACCCCTCCAGTAAACCTTTCCCCAGAAAGGCCAGACTCTGCTTCAGAGGACAAAAGCATTTGCATGGGCAAAATTCCGAAATTTTAAAAGTCATTTTGAAAAAAACACGAAGCAGAGATGACACAGCAAAGGAAGTTTGCCCTGGCCCTTTAAGTTTCGAGAGCCCCGCTTAGAGGGGGTATGCACGTGCTAATCAGCAGCCAGGGGGAGGGAAAAGGCAGGGGAGGTAATGTAGCACCCCATTAAAGGCAGCACGATTTGCCCGCGGTCTAAAGCCAGGGACCCAGGATCATGGCACGCGGCGGTACAATATTTCAATTTCCCCAAAAATTTATAGAAACCTTGAAATAATAATTTTTCAGAAAACCCGCAGTAGCCAAGACTATTTTGAAGTAGGAGAGATGGCACACAGAACCTGAAGACAGGAAATCCTAAGGGTATGATCACACGGCGTAATTGCGGGAGCGTACTTCGGCACGTAATTGCATTTCAATACCACTGAAATGTACCCCTCAATTTTCGGGGGATTCATAGCTTTTATTACACCCCGCTTCCCCGGAGACAAATACACACGTTTTGGGGGGGGGGGACATGTCATTCCCCGGCATTTATGCACTGTGGAAAATAGAAGTGAATGGGGCTGCCCCCTCGCGCTTTAGAGTACGCGCGGGCCAGCGGGCACTTCTAAAACAACCGCCGTATTGTGACACGTACAGTATGCGCCGCAACGCGCCGTCTGAACATATCCTAAAAGCCAAATCTTGTTGAAGATACGCTTTTTCATGTGTTTAAGTAAAAGTGGGACACTAAAAACTGAAATTTTTCCAGAGAGGTCACCCTTAAAAATAGTCGGGAAAGCCTACCAACATGCCCATAGAAAAAATGAGCTGTTAGTCACATAGTTTGTCAGGCTGAAAAAAGACATACGTCCATCCAGTTCAGCCCATTTTTAAAGTGTTTTAAGTGTTAAGGGTTGATCAGAGGAAGGAAAAAACCCCTATGAGGTAGAAGCCCAAATTGACTTCATTTTAGGGAAAAAATTCCTTCCCGATCCAATTGGGGAATTAGAATAAATCCCCGGTCAAAGACCCCCTCTAGAATCCCGTCCTATAATTGTTATTTACATCTAGAAATGTATCAGCCCCCTTTTCGGAATCCTAGTCACTTAAATTTTTATGTTTCACTTTCCAGAAAAATACATCCCAACTTCTTTAACTTGTTAGGAATTACCATGACAAGTTCATTGGCAGAGAGTTTCCCCAGTTTACTGCTCTAACAGTAAAGAATCCCTTTCTATGTTTATGTAGAAATTTTTTTTCCTCAAGACATAGAGGATGCCCCTTGTTCTAGATAAAAGTCCTGGGTTAAAATAAATCTTTGCGAGATCTCTATATTGGCCCTTAATATATTTAAACATTATTTATTATGTCCCCCGAGCCGTCTTTTCTCTAAACTAAATAACCCAAACCCTTGCAAATCTTTCTGGATATTGCAGTCCATCCATTATATTCGTTGCCCACTTTTGAAACTGTTCAAGCTCTACAATGTCTTTCCTGTGCACTGGTGCCCAAAACTGTACACAATATTCCATGTGTGGTCTAACCAGTGACTTATATAATAGGAGAATAATGTTCTCATCATCTGCATCCATGCCACTTTTAATACACCCCAGGATCCTATTAGCCTTGGCAGCGGCTGCCAGACACTGGCTGCTACAGTTAAGTTTACTGTCCACTAGGATTCCCAAGTCCTTCTCAATGTCACTTTTACCCAGTGTTTTTCCATTTAACATGTAATCATGTAATGGATTTTTCCTCCCCATGTGCTTAACCTTGCTTTTTATGAGTGTTAAATCTCATTGCCACTTCACTGCCCAGGCCCCCAAAACCTATCCAGCCCCCTTTGTAATAACACATTATCCTCCATTGTGTGGATTCCTTTACAGAGCTTATTTATCATCTGCAAAGTTCGATATTATTACTTTGAAATCCCTGGTATGATCATTTATGAAAATATTAAAGAGGAAAAGGGCCCCAAATACTGAGCCCTGTGGTACCCCACTAGTAACAGGGATCCAGTCTGAGTATGCACCGTCAATGACCACCCTTTGTTTTATATCAGTGAGCCAGTTACTTACCCACTTGCACACATTTCCCCCAGCCCAAGCATTCTCATTTTACTTACCAACCTTTTATGTGGAACAGTATCAAATGCTTTAGAAAAATCCAAATATATGACACCCAGTGCCTCGCCCCGATCCATTCTGGAACTAACCTCCTCATAGAAGCTGATGAGATTAGTCTGACAGGACCGATCCTTCATAAACCCATGCTGGAACGGTGTTATACATTTATTTTCAGTGAGATACTCCAGGATAGCATCTCTTAGAAAACCTTCAAACATTTTACTTACAGAAGTTAAACTTACCAGCCTATAGTTTCCAAGATCACTTTTTGACCCCTTTTTGAATATTGGCACCACATTTGCTATGCCCCAATACTTTGGGACATACCCTGTTATTATACAGTCCATAAATATTAAAAATAGGGGCCTATCTAACACATTACTTAACTCCCTTAGGACACGCGGGTGTATACCGTCAGGGCCTGGGGATTAGTCTATTTTAATCTTCCTAAGGCGGAGCTGCACTTCTTCCTGTGTTAGACAAGAAACATTTAAGTTGGAATTTACCTCATCCCTTTCCTCATCAAGAGGAAGCTCATCCTCCTCGGTAAATACAGTGGAGAAGAAATGGTTTAATAGGTTTGCTTTTTTCTCATCGCCCTCTAGTCTCTCCCTCTGTACTTTTTAAAGGGCCAACATTTTCTTTTTTAATCTTTTTACTATTTATATAGTTAAAAAATATTTTGGGGTTAGTTTTACTTTCTATTGCAATACGTCATTCTGTCTCCCCAAGGTTAAGGTTTTTGTTAAAGGGGTTTTGCCACGATCTCATTTCATACCTCCTGCATCCAGCTCTTCAGCTCTGTGTGCTCAGAAGGGGGCGTGTGTGATTTGTTTGAATTGCATATCATGTGACCCAGCAGGATGACATCACCAGGCCTTTCCTCTATAGTCAAAGAAAGGTATGTTTATTTACAGAGGTACAAGTAGCTACACTGTAGCTTAGAGGTAATGCTTTTTACCTCCCGACACAAGAGTCCTAGGTTCAAATCCCTGCAAGAACCAAACCTGTGGATTTTTTTTTTCTTTATCAATACACAGACCTCATTGAGGTTTCATTTTTAAATTAATTTGCACTGTTTGACTAATTACTAAGGAGTATAGAGGACAGGTGCAGAATGACAGCACCTGGGGTTTGAACACTCAGTAGCTGCCTGAGAGAAGAGGTTATGTCTGGGCACGTGCGACCAGGACTGAGGAGCTTTCAGCCCAGGTCGTATCCCCTGGAGACGAGCTGTAAACAATGGCTCACTAAGAGGGCAGCTAAAACAAAAACGGTCCAGAATTTTAAATAACAATGAATGGTGAAAATGTTTATTATTTAATTTGCAAGCTTCCCACGTCAATTTTACTTTGTTGGAAAACCCCTTTAAGTGTAATCAGGATAATAAGAGCATGAAACTCAACTTTGGAAGACTTCAAACACTTTTACTTTATGAACTGCCACGCAACAGAGACTATATATATATATATATATATATATAAAGCAACTTGCCTCTTCTCCTTGTGGAGAAACAACTACTAAATTCAGATTTGAGATTATATGAGGGAGAAGTGGGAGGAACAGCTCAAGAAGTGTTAATGCAGTTGTAATACATTTTTATAAAAAAAAAATGATGGAGATTCAAAATAATTAAGATGAGGTGGGATTGGGACAAACTGATTAGACAAAAATACTCTCCCTTAGTTTTTCATTTGTACAGATTATGTGAAGGGTTATAAGGGTTATGTGAAACCCGAAACGCGTCCGCAGCCACTATGTTTTGGCTTTTGATGTCTCCACTTGCTTTTAATGAATAAAGGCGACTTTTTTGCATTTTTACCAGAGTTGCTGGCTATCTTTCTACTTGATATTGGGACTGGTGCCTTCCAGAGTGCAGCCGTGCAGCCCGAAATACAACAGGAGTGGTGAGCTGGCGTATGTGCCTTTTTGTACAGATGCTTTGAATTAGTGATTTACAAACATCTTGCATTCGCTTACTTCATTTAAATAGAATGAAACCTAATTGGAATCTTTGCAGGGCTCAAAAGACAGTAAATATATTTAATGTGGACTAACATTAATGAACCAGGTAAAAATATCTGTTTGGAGGCGTATAGTAGAAATCAGCCTATTACTGTTCAATGAAACTTTTTCATAACTTAGATACACCTCTCCTACTACCCACGTAAATAACTTGTGGCATCAGACCATATGGGCTAGCTTAAACGCTACTCCATCTGCACATCAATGAGACCTGGGTGCCCATTACCCTGTCACCAGTTCAATGTTTGTCCTTCTTTGGAGCACTTTTGTTAAATACTTACCACTGAATTTTGGGAACACCCAGTTGTCTAACCATCTGTTATGAATGGCAGGAACTCTCTTGCCATTTTGTCCTTTCCTGCTTATTAGGTCAACAGAAGTTTCTATGTCTGTCTTTGTTAAGAGTGATTACATAGTTTGTAAGGCCGAAAAAGACAGACGTCCATCCTGTTCAGCCAATTCTGCTTTAGGGTTGATCCAGAGGAAGACAAACTGTTCAGGACCCTTGCTTGTTAGCTGACTGTGCTGCACACCTGAGCTAAATAGCATACTTTGGGTCTCTATAACGGTGATTTCACACAGTGTTTTTTTGGTGCCTTTTTTTTTTTTGTACAGCTGTGTGTTAAAGCACCCTAAAGCTCAGGGGAATCTGGCAGTCTGATTGCAGAGTATAGAAGAATTGGTCCTGTCTAGACCTGATGTTTTGAATTGTTCTTTCTTCGAGTCTGTTGTCTAGTTTACAGGCGGAATTATTATTATTATTAATTATTATTAATAATAAGTATTTTAAAGCACCATTGACTCCAGGGCGCTGTACATTCAAGGGGGTCACACACACAACATAAGTCAAACGAGTACAATGATAAGTGATTAAAGACAATTGGTACGACAGAGGGAGAGAGGACCCAACCCGCGAAGGCTTACAATCTACAAGGAGGGGGAAAGAAACAGGAGGTGAGGGGCAGACATGTTTGTGAAGGAAGTAGTGACAACAAGGTTAGTGTAGGTTATAGGCAAGCCTGAAGAAATGGGTTTTCAGGTTGCTTTTGAAGATGGTGAAAGTGGAGGAGAGTCTGATGTGTTGGAGCAGCGAGTTCCAGAGTGTGGGTGATGCACGGGAGAAGTCTTGGAGACAGTTGTGTGAGGAGCTCATAAGGGGAGAGCAGAGGAGAAGGTCCTGAGAGGAGCGGAGATTGCGTGAGGGGAGATATTTGGAAATCAGGGCAGAGATGTATGGAGAGGGAGAGGTCATGGAGAGCCTTGTAGGTCAGGGTTAGCAGCTTGAAATGAATTCGCCAGGCAATGGGAAGCCAGTGAAGGGACTGGCAGAGAGGAGAGGCAGAGGAATAGCGAGGAGATTGGTGGACAAGACGGGCAGCAGAGTTAAGGATGGATTGGAGGGGAGCGAGGGTGCTAGCTGGGAGGCTACAGAGAAGGATGTTGCAGTAGTCTAGGCGGGAGATGACAAGGGCATGGACCAGCATTTTTGTAGTGTCATAGTTGAGGAATGAGCGGATGCGAGAGATGTTTTTCAGGTGGAGGCAGCAGCAGAGGTGAGGGTTTGGATGTGAGGTTTGAAAGCTAGAGCGGAGTCTAGGATTACCCAAGCAGCGGACTTGCGGAACAGGTGAGAGTGTAGAGCCGTTGACTGAGAGAGAGAGATCAGGGGCAGGGGTAGAGTTGGACGGTGGAAAGATGACGAGTTCTGTTTTCTCCACATTTAGTTTTATGAGACGTGATGATAAGAAGGAGGAGATGGAGGACAGACAGGGATCCGGGAGAGTAGAGAAGTGACATCTGGGCCGGAGAGGTAGCGTTGGGTATCGTCAGCATACAGGTGGTAATGAAAGCCGTGTGAGGCTATGAGCTGACCGAGGCCAAGAGTGTAGAGAGAGAAGAGTAAAGGACCCAGGACTGACCCTGAGGGACACAACAGAGAGAGGCCGGTAGGAGGAGGTGGAGTGAGACTGAGAGACACTGAAGGTCCGATGAGTGAGGTGATGAGGAGATCCAGGAAAGAGCAAGTCCGAGGGAGGAGAGGATTTGTAGCAGGAGGGAATGGTGACAGTGTAAAGGCAGGGGCAGGTTAAGAGGGGGAGCACAGGGAAAAGTGGCAGAGGCTTTAGCGTTACTGGGTCATTGGGCCCTTGGGTTAGGGGGTTTGGGGTAGAGTGGGGGGTCGAAACCAGTTTGATGGGTCAAAAAAGAATTTGGGAGAGAGGTGGGAGGGCAGCGAAGTAGCGTGTGCCGAAGAGTTTGGAACAAAGGGAGCGTGGATGGGCGTATTGGCAGAGGGGGGTCAAGGGGTTTCTTTTTTAAGGATTGGAGTGATATAGCTTTTTTTAAAAGGCGGAAGGGAAGATCCCAGAGGTTAGGTTAGGTTGAAAGATGGTGAGGGGGCGGTTGATAGAAGCACGAGGTGGGGAAAGAGGTGGATGGAGTGGACAAACCAGGTATGAGGTTGGATTTGGCAGTAAAAAAAAAAGTCCCATGAGTGCCGGGGGAAGCAAGTTAAGGGGGAAGGCATTTTGCAAGGGTAGAGGGGGGTGGTGGGGATGCGGGCGAAGCTTTTTGATGGGGTTGATCTTTAAGGGAATGAATAAGTAAAGGGAAGTTTCTTGTTTCTTGTCTTCTTTTTCATTTTGTCCAAACTCGGATTTGGGTGATTTCTGAAAATTTAGATTTAAAAAGGTGGTGTTTTTTTGGGCCCTGCCCAAGACTTGATAGGGTGAGCTATTTCTGTTTGGGGTAGTTGTAGCTTATGACATATTTGAGGAAAAATACTTTGTTTTAAAGGGGGTTTTTACTTGATTCATCTTACCCCGTCCCGTTATCTTGTTTCCTTTTTAATTCAGGAGTTGTTTAAAATTTTTTCTACTATCCGCAGTGAAGTCAGGTCTGTAGCAAAGCAACCGCTGCTGGCAGTATAGGATTGATCAAACAGTCTTAGCTTGGACTGAGGAGTGGTGAGCCCCAAAAAGAGAGATATTAGGAAAAGGTAGGGCAATGATAATGGAAATAATTGCAAAGTGACTTGTTTTTGCAAGATCTTTAACATAAAAAGCAATCCTTGCAGTGAGACAACCCCTTTAAAACTATCAGCAGATCACTTGGAGTAGTGGGGTTTTGGACATGTTTGTCTGCTTTCCATTTTAATGAATAAAAGGGAAAACATGATAAATTAGGGCAAAACTAAGAAGAATGTAAGATAAAAGAAATCAATGTATATCTCATTTAAAAATACCATACTTCTCCCACAGTCTGGTGTTCACGTTTGTTTTAATCACTAAGTACGGTCATGTTGTGATGAGAATATTGATAACTATAATCTTCTGATCTCTGTATTTCAAAACTACATTAAACTGCAAGCTATTGAGACTGCAAAAAGATTAAAGACTATTGCTATGTACCAAGAATATGTTAGAGTAAATACTTGAACCTTTAATAATAATAATAATAATAATAATAATAATAATAATAATAATCTTTATTTATATAGCGCCAACATATTTCGCAGCACTTTACATGTAGAGGGTATAAATTACAGACAAAAGACAGACATTACACAGTGAATAGCTACTTACAGGTGAGACACAAGGTGTGAGGGCCTTGCTCGCAAGAGCTTACAATCTAGAGGGTGCCTGGGGGAAACAAATGGGGGAGAAGTGCTAAATTTACAATGGCCCAGCCATGCTTTATAAATATGGGGAGGTTTACATAAAAATTTGGTGAACCTGCCACCATGACTGTACATCTATATACAGATAAGTACCTGTGAGTGCCCTAGTGTAGGGAGTGACAAATGTGTGTGATAGAAGGTGGGGGTTAACAATTAGTGGTTTTGGTAGGCCTGCCTGAGAAGATGTGTTTTCAGGACACTCTTAAAACTGCGAAGGCTGGGATTGTGCCTGATGGTACGTGGTAGGATGTTCCAGAGAATGGGTGCAGCACGTGCAAAATCTTGAAGACGGGCATGGGAGGTTCGGATGATTGTAGTCTGTAGTTTGATGTCCGTAGCTGAGCGGAGAGGGCGGGCAGGGTGGTAGACAGAGATGAGTGAGGAGATGTATGGGGGTGCAGCACTGTGGAGAGCTTTATGAGTGAGAGTGATTAGTTTATGCTGTATTCTGTACTGGATGGGCAACCAGTGCAGTGACTGACACAGGGTAGAGGCATCAGTATAGCGGCTGGAGAGAAAGACAAGCCTGGCTGCTGCATTCAGGAGAGATTGGAGAGGGGGGAGTTTACAGAGAGGGAGACCGATAAGCAAGGAGTTACAGTAGTCAAGACAGGAATGAATAAGAGCAACAATGAGAGTTTGAGTTGTTTCCACAGTGAGAAAAGGACGGATTCTGGAGATGTTCTTGAGGTGCAAGTGACAGGAGCGGGCAAGGGATTGGATATATGGGGTGAAGGTCAGATCAGAGTCTAGAATAACCCCAAGACATCGGGCCTGCTGCCTAGGTGTTATGGTGATGCCACACACACAGAGAGAAATAGCAGATGGGGTTGGTTAGCAGATGGGGAAAAACAAGAAGTTCAGTTTTGGTGAGGTTTAGTTGGAGATAGAGAGAGGACATGATGTCAGAGACAGCGGACAGACAGTCACTGGTGTTTTGTAGCAGGCAGGAGTGTAGGTCTCGGAAGAGTGTATAATTGAGTGTCATCAGCGTAGAGGTGGTACTGGAAGCCAAATCTACTGATGGTTTGGCCAATGGGGGCTGTATAGATTGAGATGAGGAGTGGACCAAGAACATGACCCTGAGGGACCCCTACGGCAAGAGGGAGAGGAGAGGAAGTAGAACCTGCAAATGAGACACTGAAGAAGCGGTCAGAGAGGTAGGAAGAGAACCAAGCGAGAGCAGTGTCCTGGATGCCAATGGTGCTGAGCATGCTGAGGAGAAGATGGTGATCAACAGTGTCAAATGCTGCAGAGAGATCCAGAAGAACCAACAACGAGTATTTGCCCTGAGATTTAGCAGTGTGGAGATCGTTAGAGACTTTAACTAGAGCAGTTTCTGTGGAGTGTAAAGAGCGGAAACCTGATTGTAGAGGATCCAGAAGAGAGTTAGCAGAGAGATAGCGGATTAGGCGAGAGTAGACCAGGCGTTCCAGGAGCTTAGAGATAAAGGGAAGGTTAGAGACTGGTCGGTAGTTGGCAGCACAGGATGGGTCCAGGGAGGGTTTTTTTTTTAGTAGGGGAGTTATAGTAGCCTGTTTAAAGGAGGATGGGAAGATCCCAGTGGAGAGAGAGAGGTTACAGATTGCAGTAAGGTGAGAGAGGATAGCTGGAGAAATAGATGGAGAAGGTGGGAGGGAATGATGGGGTCGCTAGAGCAGGTGGTGGGCGACCAGACAGGAGAAGCCTGGATACTTCTTCTTCTGTCGTTGGGTCAAGAGCTGAGAACACTAGAGGATGTGTGGGGGAGGGACAGGATGGGTGCTGCTTGGGGTTTGTGATGAGATGTTATGCCGGATACTGTCAATTTTGTCTTTGAAGTGAGTGGCCAGGTCCTCAGCACAGAGGTCAGAGACCGGGGCCTGAGCTTTAGGCCTGAGAAGGGAGTGGATGGTGTCAAACAGGCGTTTTGGGTTGTTGTGTAAGGTTGAGATGAGGGAGGCGAAATATTTTTGTTTGCCGCTGTGAAGGGCAGTGTGATAAGTCCCGAGCATGAATTTGTAGTGGAGAAAGTCTGCAGGTAGCTTCGACTTTCTCACAGAGCGCTCAGCACACCTGGAGTCTGAGGTTGTGTGCCAAGGCTGCCGCGTCTGACTTCGATGGTACGGTGTGTGAGTGGTGCCAATATGTCCAGGGTGGTTGTGAGAGTTTCGTTGTAATGTTTGACAGCCAGGTCAGGACAGGAGAGGGAGGAGATTGGGGGCAGTGAGGACTGTATGGTGTCTATGAGTTCCTGGGTGTTAATGGAGCGGATATTTCTGAATGGGTGAAGGGCAGGTGTGTCCAGAGAAGGCTGAGAATTGATAGTAAAAGAGATAAGGTTATGATCAGAGAGAGCATAAGGAGAATTGGTGAGGTTAGAAATTGATGAGAGACTACAGAAGACCAGATCAAGAGAGTTCCCATCCTTGTGGGTGGGAGAGTCAGTAAACTGCAAGAGGCCAAGAGAAGAGGTCAGTGAAAGAAACAGAGGCAGAAGGAGACATGGGGTCATCAATGGGGATGTTGAAATCACCCATGATGAGAGTGGGCATTTCAGAAGAGAGGAAATAGGGGAGCCAGGCAGCGAAATTATCCAGAAATTGGCGGGGTGAGCCGGGGGGTCTGTACACAACTGCGACTCTGATGGAAAATGGCCGAAAGAGTCTAATGGTGTGGACTTCAAAAGAGGGGAAAGTGAGGGAGGGTGCGGGAGGAATGACCTGGTAAGTGCAGTGTGGAGAGAGAAGTATGCCGACTCCTCCACCCGGCCTGTTCTCAGGTCTGGGGGTGTGGGTGAAGTGTAGGCCGCCATAGGTGAGAGCGGCAAGGGAAGCGGTGTCAGAGTGCTGGAGCCATGTTTCTGTGAGGGCCAGCAGGTTGAGGGAATGAGAAAGAAACAGGTCATGAACAGCAGTGAGTTTGTTGCCAACAGATCGGG
Source organism: Phyllomedusa bahiana (assembly GCA_025379985.1). Taxonomy (NCBI): domain Eukaryota; kingdom Metazoa; phylum Chordata; class Amphibia; order Anura; family Hylidae; genus Phyllomedusa; species Phyllomedusa bahiana. The sequence goes on from JAODAL010001008.1 coordinate 84,893, forward strand.
CATTCCACAGGGCACATTTAAAAGGGGCAGGGAAAGACGTACAGCGAATAGCGAGCAGGTTAGCAGGGTTTCTATGGAAGGAGGAGGAAGTGGGATGAGCAGTAAAGGAAGGAGGGCCGGGGTTAGGAGAGATGTCACCTGCAGCGAGAAGCAGGAGAATGAAAAGCGACAGCAGATGGTTAAGTGATGAGTATGAGCGGCGTTTGTGCAGCACTATGCAAGCAGGCGATTGTGTGTGGTTACAAAGGGAGAACAGTGTGTGTGATGTATACATGGGTGAGCGGATTATAGAGGCTCTGATATTGATAGAATTGTAAGGGGGTGATACTGGATGGTACAGTAAAAGGGGGAGATGGCTGCAAGGTAGATAGCATTAGTGAGCATGGTGAATGGTTGTGGAATCTTAAGATAGGTACTCACAGAAAAGCCTTCCTCCTGGCCCCCTTATGCCCACTTCGGTCCCATTTCGGTCATATTTCTTCAAGATCACTTACAAACTATCACTTTCAAATCTTGCACTTACCAAAACTTAATTCTTATTATATTAACTTAATTCCATAGCAGACAACTTTAATGAAAGTGGTAACATAGACCCTCCAAGCTACATTCATCTGACTCCCTTTAGAATGGCTTATTCTAAAACTGATCAAGGTCTGACTTCGCAAAAAACTAAAATATGTTTTATAAGTATTAGAAAATAATACTATTCACAAGACGTGCACAATGTTCTACAAATATAACTGTCATTCTATGTTGCAGCATGGTGGCTAACAGCTTCCCCACTTATGGTAGTGATTGGTTCCTGATTTTTAAAATAAAACATAATTTTAAACACACAACTGTAAACACGGAATACAGTTTAAAATAATTTAGACATTTATTCATGGGATAAGGTAATACAACACCCATATCACCTATGTAAAAACATAACAAAAACTCAACCAAAATGGCTGGTGTGGAAATTACCATTTTATTCTCCAACTCATTTTCTCTAATATCTGACCACAATTTAATTTAAATTTCCCTTCTATTTTTCTCTTTAAATTTTAGCCCAAAAAATCTCTATTTGTAGGTACCTTCAATCAGGGCCGTTCTTAGGCTAAACTGCATTCAGGGCGAGGTGAACAAATTTCGCGCACCCCACCCCCTCCCCCCCGCAACAAAATCGCTCATGCATAAATGTCACCAATATCCCAAAAAAGCTTTAGCACAATGTGTCGATAATACTAAAAAAAGTCATCATTACCAAATAACATGCTACACAAAACCCAGAATCCCGGGCTAATGTACAATATCCTATTAGACTACATTCTCAACACATAGTGACCGAATCCCGCCACACGTTGACCACATATCCCATACGAGTGCCCGATTACCAAAACCCATACCACATTCCCAGCAAAGTACGGAAAAATACCACAACCCCATGCCCCACATATCCCCACCAAAAATAGTGACTGAAAAACAAGATAGCTTTACTGAATATAAACCTATTTTACCCTTTCAGTGACCCTACAGTGGTGGATACCAATTGTACACGGTTCTGCGAAAAACAGTAATGATTCAGTAAAGTTACATCCGGGGGGTTACAGGAGATGCTCGAAAAGGGTTTTCCTTTTTTCCCTTTTCCCGGCCCCCGGCCCCAACTCTTTCCCCCAAAACCCTTTACTTTTAAAATTTCAAAAAAATTTTTAACTCATACATCCATTTTTAACTTTTATTTACCCAAAAAACCCCTCTATTTTTTTGTGATGTTAAGGTGGGGTTTATTTATGGGATTTGTTTTTGGGGGTAAAAAAAATTTTTAAAAAAAATTATAAAATATACCCAAAAAAATTTATAAAAAAAAAATATAAAAATAAAAAAATAATAAAATTTAAAAAAAAAAAAAAAAAATATAATAAAAAAAAATTTTTAAAATATAAAAAAAAATTTAAAAAAATATAAAAATAAATTAAAAAATAAATTATTTTAAAAAAAAAAAATAAAAATAATAAAAAACAATAAAATTTTAATTTTAACCCTAATACCCTTTATAGATTATAGGGTAAACCCATAGAGGTATTGTAAGTTAAAAAGCCCCCAAAAGGTTTAAAAATGTGTTGAAGGGAATACCCCCAGGAAGCCCTTCCAAAATTTTCCCATAAGCCCTAGTACCCTTAAGGGTAAAACCCCGTAAATCCCCTATGCAAATATTTCCCTTTTGGGAAATTGCCCAAAAACCAAAAATTTGATAATAGCCCCCAAAACTAGTCCCTTTAAAGTAAACCCCATTTACCGGGTTTGTAATAGTAGTTTTTGGGAAAATTTCCCTTTTGCTTTAAAAAAAAGTAAAAAACCGTTGCAAAAAAAAAAATAACCCCCTTTTTTTTGCCCCGGGGGGCCCCAGGTTAACCCCCAAAAAAAACCCCTTGGTTAAAAAAAAAACCAAAAGGGGAAAACCCAAAAGGGGGGGGGAAGCCCGGGGAAACCCCCCAGCGTAACCCAAGAGGGGAAATAACCTTTCCTCCCTTTAAAGCCTGGGAAATTTTAAAACCCTTGGGGGGTTCCCCTTAGGTTAGCGGAAACCCCTCCCAGGGTGCCCCCCCCCCCGGATCCCCGCCTTTTAAAAATTTTATCTACAAACCTTCTTTTACCCTTTTTCCCTTTTAATTAAAAACAAATCCCTTTTTTTTCAACCCAAAAGTCAAATCCCTGAAAAACGTAACCCCTTTTGGGGGGGGGAAATTTTCCCAAAAACGCTTGCAGCTTGGAAAAGGGGGGCCTGCGGTTTCCCGGTTTCCGGAAAAGGGGGCGAAATTTCTGGTTTATTTCGGGGAAGAGTTTAAGGGGCCCCCGGGTTTTTCCTCGGTTTTTTTGGGGTGGTCAAAGAGCCGGGTGGGTGGCCACTTCCACGCACAGGTGAGGCGGGGTGTCAGGCCTATAAAGCCTGGGTCTGAGGCCTTTTCATGGTGCAGGTGTTTGCTGGAGCCATATTGTGAGTAGCACATGCTATTTATGATTGCAGCTTTGCCCAAGGTCACTGAGTGTGTCCCTGGTATAGTTAGGTCTGTTTTGTGTGTAGTTAGTGCTCAGCCGAGCAGGTTTTGTTTATGTCTGAAGTTAAGGCCCTTTTTTTGTTTTCCCTTTATCAATAAAAAAAACCAGCACAGCCTGGACTTGAACTTTACTCAGTGTGTCACTGTCTCTGTCTGTGGACGCCCAGCCTGCTACCTGCTCTGGACGCTGCTCCCGCACACGTCTCACACAACAAAACTTGACAAAATCCATAAGAACCGTTGCACACCAAGCTTACAAAAAAAATAATAGAAAGAAAGGTTTCCAGGGTTGCAGACTGGAGGAACCACACTTCAAGGAAGACTTTGCACATACAAATAGCACTTCTTGGCTTCATGTCTGCACTCACATCTGCCACGTAGAACTACTTTGTTATGCTCATATCTTGTCTGTCTCTAACAAATTATTGTTTCAACTTGCAGCCCCACAACCACCTCTATACACTCACAGTGACCTTCTCTCATTACCAGCCTTTCCAAATGATAAGCTTTCCAAACCACTGTCCTAGTGACACAGTTCCTTAAGAAGTGATCCCTTCAACAAACAGTTTTCGCCACTATTGCTCCATCTGACTCAAACTGTCCTATTTCTTATTCAACATATTTTTTTTGACCTGCTGTAATCTGGCTTCCAACTTCACTACTCTGGGTGAAACCAACAGGACCAGAGTCACTAATTACTTACCAGCTGTTGAAACTTATTACTTAGTTCTACTCCTCCTTGAGCTCTTCTGTTACTACAATGGGGTTTGATGCCAAGTGATTTATGAATCTGCAATAGTATGGAAGACTTCACCTTTTCCTAGATCTCCTCTTACCACAATTATTAAACATTTAGCATCTCCCAGTCATATACCACTTCCTTATCTTGTTTCATCACCCTATTAGTATTTCTTAAGGTTCCACCCTGGAACCCCTACTCTTTACCATTTATACTCTTGGCCTGGGGCAGTTCACAGAATCCCATGACTTTAAGTACCACTTTGAGGTGATGACACATAAATAGCATCTGCGTTAGCAAGGTTAACTCCATGCCTTGCAAGTCCCCAGAAAGTCTATTGGCAAAATCCATCTACAAAATAGAAAACTCTAGTTCATCATCTTTCCCCATCCCACTCAACCTCTTACCAGATGTCTCCATCAGTCAGTGGCTCCACACCTCCAATCTCCTCCCTTGAGACATCCTTTAACTCCACCCTCTCTTTCAAACCACACAACCAAGCTCTTACTACTGTTTGAAACCTCTACCTCAAAAACATTTCTTGAATAGGCTCTTTTCTCACCTTTGAGTCAACAAAAATGCTAGTGCATACCCTCATCTCCTGGACTTCCGCAACATCCTTTTTTGTGACCTCCAAACTCTTTTGCTCCCCTCCAAACCATCTTCAACTATGCTGCCCAGTAACCCACCTTTCTTCTCTTGACTTTTAATAATCTGCCTTCATTGGCTACACCTCATCCAGGAAGTTCACTTTCAACTCGGAGCTATTATATACAAGGCTGATACAATCTGTCCCCTCCACACAGATCTACATTGATCTCCCAATAACTCCTCCCATGTAATATTCTCACGATCCCTAATCCTTTGCTCCTCAACAAACTGCCTTACAGATTATTATATGTATCCCTCATAATCTGGAATCCACTATGCCAGCACACTAGATGCTCTTCCAGGTTTTAAACTTTCAAAAACCCAACTTTTCAGGAAAGACTGTAGCCTACATTAACTCTGCTGCCTCTACACTGCCATTCAAACAGCATATTCCCTTACCTACTGTCTCATTCCCTCTTCCCTTGTAGAGTGTCAGCTCTGGTCTGCCTTTGTACTAGTTAGTCATACATTTAGTTCATAATTCGGCTTGTTACATCTATTAAAATGTACAGTTGAAACCAGAAGTTTACATAAACTATATAAAAAGACACATATGCATGTTTTTCTCAGTATCCGACATGAAATCAGAATAAACCTAAACTGATTTAGGTCCATTAGGATTACCAACATTATTTATATTTGCCAAATGCCAGAATATGAGAGAATTTTTTAAGGCATTTTTATTATTTTCTGCAAAGTCAAAAGTTTACATACACTAGGATTACTATGCCTTTAAACAATTTGGGACAGTCCATATGATGTCATGTCTTTGGATGCTTCTGATAAGTTTTTTTGGCAACATCTGAGTTAGAGATACACCTGTGGATGTATTTTAAAGAACACCAGAAACACACTGCTTCTGTGTAGAACATCATGGGAAAGTCTAAAGAAATCAGCCAAGATATCAGGAAGAGCATTGTGGACTTGCACAAGTCTGGTTCATCTTTGGGTGCAATTTCCAGATACCTGAAGGTGCCTCGTTCATTTGTACAAACAATTATATGCAAGTACAAACCAGATGGGAATGTCCAGCCATCATACCGCTCAGGAAGGAGATGGGTTCTGTGTCTTGGAGATGAACGTGCTTTGGTCCGACATGTGCATAACACAAGAACAAAAGCAAAAGACCTTGTGAAGATGCTGGCAAAAGCTGGTAAGATTGTGTCATTATCCACAGTGAAACGAGTACTATATCAACATAGGCTGAAAAGCCACTTTGCCAGGAAGCAGTCATTGCTCCTAAAGAAACATATGAAAGCCAGATTAACGTTTGCAAATGCACACAGGAACGAAGACCTACATTTTTGGAGAGCTGTCCTGTGGTCTAGTGAAACTAAATTGAACTGCTTTGCTATAATGAGCGTCATTACGTTTGGAGGTAAAAGGGAGAAGCTTGGAAGCCTAAGAACACCATCCCAACTGTGAAACACGGAGGTGGCAGCATCATGTTGTGGGGTTATTTTGCTGCAGGAGGGACTGGTGCTCTTCACAAAATAGATGGCATCATGAGGAAAGAAGACTGAAGCAGACATCAGCCAGGAAGTTAAAGCTTGGGCGGTAATGGGCTTTGTAATGGACAATGACCCAAAGAATACTATCAAAGTGGTTACAAAGTGACTTATGGATAACTAAGTCAATGTTTTGGAGTGGCCATCACAAAGTCTTGATCTCAATCCTTTTAAAAATTTATTGGCAAAGCTGAAAAGGCAGGTGCGAGCAAGATGATCTAAAAACATGGCTCAGTTACACCAGTACGGTCAGGAGGAATGTTCCAAAATTCCTACCAACTATTGTGAGAAGTTTGTGGAAGTATATTCGAAATGTTTGACCCAAGTCATACCGTTTAAGGGCAATGCTACAAAATACTAATAAAATGTATGTAAACTTTTGAATGCAGAAAGTAATAAAAAATGTAAAAAAAGCTCTCATTATTCTGGCAGGTAAATTTTATTCTGATTTCATGTCAGTTATTGAGAAAAACATGCATGTGTGTCTTTTTATATTGCGTATGTAAACTTCTGGTTTCAACTGTATATAAAGTTCCATGGAATTATTGGCGCTATAAAATAAATAATTGTTAGGGAAACTGTTTGCAGGCACTTTTTCCCCTGTAGTAACTGCTTCGGGACTAATATAACCCTTTGAAGACTCAGCCTGATTGGCACTAGACCATAAGATTATTCATGAGGCTATAGAATAAGGGAATATCATTATGGAGTTAATTCAGCACCCAATCAAATTAACACCGCATCATGTAATTACATGAATCATAGAGGGGTAGCCTTAAGTCCCTCTTTTAGAGTATTTAGGAATTTCAACTCAGTCATCTGTGCTTTTGTCCAATATCCAAATTAGTTCTAAGGGAAAAAGCGCTAGAATCCCGTGGCCACCTTTCAGAAGTGACATCACCTCCAACCCATTAAGTAGCCTCATTAATGAAATGAATGTTTAATTTCATTACGCAGCATGTCTATTCAGTTTAACTTAGAAATTTGATAGGTCAAGTCAAAAAGAATAAAGGGGCACCTGGAATGTGGGCTCAACAGTGTAATGACAACCCAACTCCTTCTTTAACAGGGGGGATTGGAGGAATCTATTAGATTGGATCCTGTCAGTGTCACTCTTGAACTCAATGCTTAAATTATTCTCCCCTTTTAATTAGGTTACAAAGGTTTCCCGATGACCTGATCAGGAGTTGGAGACCTACACTATTCCCAAAAAGTTACGGATATTTGGTTTCTGGTTAAAATTTCAAGATGAACATAAAATTTAATGATTTTTTTTTTAAATGCACTAAATGAGATCATCTCTTAACTTTAGAAAGCACATGTCCAACTGTTCTATGTTTCAGTACTTTTCGTACAACTTACTGATCTCTTACGAGAAGCTTAAGGACAACAGGTGTTTTATCCATGAACCACCTAATAAATTTTGGGGGACAATTTGAATTGCAATTTAAACAGTCCTCCTCATCATGCTGTTCACATTTGACATTATGAGACCAAGACAACACCTTACAATTGATTAACAATACCTCGCCATTGTGAGGCTTCAAGCAGCATGCTCTCGGACAGTGGCCACTGAGCATAGAATGTTATGAAGTGTCATCAGTATGTTGCAATAGAGATACAGAGAGATTGGAAGAGTCACAGAAAGGCATGGAAGTGGACGCCCTTTGGCTACATCACCCACTGATACCTGCTTCCTTGTAAACAATGCCCTGCAAAACCAGATGATTAATGTCACACAACTCCAGGCACATTTAAGAGAGGTGAGAGGCAGCCAAGTGTCCTGTCAGACCATTCAGAACAGTTTATATTACTGTGGTCCGCATGCTAGACAACCTGACCACAATACCAGGCACAAGAATCATCTTCTTGCATGGGCCAAGGAGCATGTATGCTGGACTTGGGACCAGAGGTCCTCAGTGCTATACCGTGATGAAATTCGATTCACTCATTGAGGTTGCATCATTAGGAAACGGCTGTTGCAGACTGGGGTACCTCAAGTGGAGTGGCATGCACTTTCTTCAGACCTTAACCCCCTAGAAACCTGTGGGATCAGCTGAATTGCCGTGTAAAGCTCTGTACCCCTGAACCTCAATCACTTGCGAGGCGCCTTTAAGAAAAATGGGATGCCATGCCTCAACAGTCAATAACTTGACTTGTGAACAGCATGAGACATCGTTTTTAAGCGGTTATAGATGCTTTAAGCCACATGACACGTTATTGAGATATTAACATTTTTTGATGGTGTATACCCTTGACCGTTGTTGGCTTTTGGTTCATTACATTGTTTGAGATGAGAAAGTCATCATTCCATACTATGAAATAAATGACCTACTTTCAGGATAAAATATCACTGCAGCATTTTTATGTTTTCCATAAATTTCACACTAGTGTAAATATATATATATATATATATATATATATATATATATATATATATATATACACACACACACACATATAAATACAGTACATATACATACATACACTACTACTCTAATCAGAAGACATTATGGCTTTTGGGTGAAATTTGTGGAAAACATTAAAATTTCATGCAATGCATTACTTGTGTTCGGACACCATCTTGGGCCGTTCCGGGGTTGCTTAGCTCTGCGTATCGTCAGTTTGGTAAGTAGAATGGCACAAATAACAGTCTGACGACAAAGCTTCTTTACAACTGGCCTAAGCCGGCTTTATTTCTTCACAGGCACAGGTCACATAAAGGAAATAAAAGAAACAAAAAAGGTATAGTGCTTGCATAAATCACAAAAAGATAGATACAATAAGGTGACATACACACATCTAATAACAGTTAAAAAATAAAAGGGATAAATCGCAGAAAATGCCTAAACATTTACAAACGGCTGACCCCCAAGCTGCGAACGCAGTTTTTCCCTGGAAAACATTTTACAACCTGAACAAATCTGTTCAGGTTTCAGAGCTGGCCATCAGTTCATTAAGGTAATACAAGAATACCTAATTTTAGGTGTCCCTTGATTGATCCATTATAACGTATGTTGGAGGGTGTCCAGGGTGGACAGGCATGTGAGCATCTGGTCCTCCTATGAAGTAAATAAAGCTCCATGCTCTATGTCAAATGTCCTACTTGGAGATAACCTGTTTCCCCCAATTAATGAGTTTTAGTGGTTTATGACGGAGAGTTAATTATGCTCGAGTGAGCTAGCTTGCAGACCAGGAATATACATAATCGACCTGGGAGGAGGAGGATGTACATAAACTATCTCTAGTCCCTGTAACACATTCTCCTAATACAGAAACATTTACAATGAGGAAAATAAGTATTTGATACACTTGTCATTTTGCAAGTTTTCCCACGTAGAAAGAATGGAGAGGTCTGTAATGTTTATCATAGGTACACTTAAACTATGAGAGACAGAATCTAGAAAAAAAATCCAGAAGATAATTTTATCGCATTAAATAAGTATTTGATACAATAGAAAAAAGAACTTAATATTTGTTGCAGAAACCAGTGTTTGCAATTATAGAGGTAAGCCGTTCCTGCAGTTCTTGACCAAGCTTGCACACACTGCAGCAGGGATTTTGGACTATACCTCCATTTCTTTCAGGTTCTGGGGCCTTCGCTGGGCTACAGTGAGTTCAGTTGCCTTCAAAGATTTTCAAATGGGCTCAGGTCTGGAAACGGTTTAGGCCACTCCAGGAACTTGAAACGCTTCTTATGGAGCCACTACTTAGTTGCCCTGGCTGTGTGTTTTGGGTCATTGTAATGTTGAAAGACCCATCTTCAATGAGGGAAGAAGGTTGTTGGCCAAAATCTCACGATACATGTCCACATCCATCCTCCCTTCAATACAGTGCACTCATCCTGTACCCTTAGCAGAAAATGGCCCCCAAAGTATGATGTTTTCACCTCCATGCTTCACGGTTGGGATGGTGTTTCTTGGGGTTGTACTCGTCCTTCCTCTAAACACGGCGAGTGGAGTTCATACCAAAAAGTTCTCTTTTGGCTTTATCCGACCACATGACTTGTGCCCATGCCTCCTCTGGATCATCCAGGTGGTTATTGGTGAACTTCAAATGGGCCTGGACATGTGCTGGCATGAGCAGGGGAACCTTGCGTGCCCTGCAGGATTTTAATCCATGACGGCTTAGTGTGTTACTAATGGTAATCTTTTAGACTGTGGTCCCAGCTCTATTCAAGTTATTGACCAAGTCCTTCTGTGTAGCTCTGTGCTGATTTCTGACCTCTCTTAGAATCAACCTTACCCTACGAGGAGAGATCTTGGATGGAGCACCAGACCAATGAAGATTATCAGTTATCTTGTGTTTCTTCCATTTTCTAATGATTGCAAAAAGTTGTTGTCTTCACACCAAGCTACTTACCTTTTCTGCTGTAGCCCATCCCAGCCTTGTGCAGGTCTACAATTTTGTCCCTTGTCGCCTTAGACAACTCTTTGGTCTTGATGGAGAGGTTGGAGTGTGATTAAGTGTGTGGACAGGTTTCTTTTATACAGCTAACGAGTTCAAACAGCTGCAATTAATACTAGTAAAGAATACAGAGTAGGAGGGCTTCTTAAAGAAAAACTAGCAGGTCTGTGAGAGCCAGAATTTTTGCTGGTTGGTAGGTGATGAAATACTTTTTTTTAATGCCGTAAAATTCCAAAATTAATTATTTAAAAATTATACATGGTAATTTTCTGGATTTTTTTTTAAAAATAGGTCTCAAAGTTGAAGTGTACCTCTCAAAGTTGAAGTGTACCTTTGATTAAAAAAAATTACATGCCTCTCCATTCTTTGTAAGTGGGAAAACTTGCAAAATCGCTAGTGTACCAAATACTTATTTTCCCCACTGTAAATGGTTTTTGTAATAGGAAAAATGTGTTACATACAGTATATCCAAGGTACTGTAGATTGTTTATGTACATCCCCCTCACCACAGGTCAAATAGGTGTATTCGCAGTCTACAAGCTGGCTGATTAAAGCATAATTAACACTTGGTCAATAAACCACTAAAACTCTTTTATTGGGGTTAACATGTCATCTCCAAGTGGGATATTTGGCAGACTCTGTCTTGAGAACCAGGTCCTCCAACCATCATTCTGCTGCAGCCACACATGCATTACTCTCTCCCTTTGCTCTAAGGAAAGTTCCAAGCTCCGTATTTTTACTTTCTCAACTGTACTCAGAACTTCCAGACAAAGTGAGTAGAGAGAGCCACACCTGTACAGCCATCTACATGTTAGTTGTCATGTGAAAGGGGCAAGGTGGTTATTATTATCATCATTTTAAAGTGCCATTAATTCCAGGGTGCTGTAAATTCAATTGGGTTACATACATAAAATGTCAAACTACAATAACAAGTGAAAACATGTAAATTAGTCCCCGGCGCCGCCGCTATCCGCCGCCGATCGTTAGGGTCCTAAGCCGCTACCCGTCGCTAAGCGATCGGCTTAGCGGCTTAGGACCTTGGCGACGGCAGCGGGGGCGGGACTAACTGGATGGGCGTCCGGCGGACGCACATACAGTTAGATGCTTCAGCGGAGCAGAGAGCCCGCGGAGTAATCTGTGGCCGCAGTCAGTATGCGGCTCTGTGCGCGCCGGAGTGCACAGCCCAGGCGGCGTGCGCGTCATCACGCTGCCCGCGCGCGGCCTGGTGACGTCACGCCGCTGAAGAAAAGACCGGGAGCAGCGACAGCGGCAGGGAGCGAGGTCAGGTAAGTGCTGTCAGGGTATTACTTTTAATTAGCGCTATTCATGCTGGGGGCCTATTATCTACTGTTATATGTGCAGGGAGGGATGCTATTATCTACTGTTATATGTGCAGGGAGGGAGCTATTATCTACTGTTATATGTGCAGGGAGGGGGGCTATTATCTACTGTTATATGTGCAGGGAGGGGGGCTATTATCTACTGTCATATGTGCAGGGAGGGGGGCTATTATCTACTTATATACGTGCAGGGAGGAGCTATAATCTACCTACATATGTGCTGTGAGGCCTATAAGCTACCTACATATGTGCTGTGGGCTTACACCTACATATGTGTGAGGCCTATAAGCTACCTAAATATACACGTGCTGTGGGGCCTATAAGCTATCTATATACCTGCTGGGGGACCTAAACCTGCTATATACCTGCTGGGGGACCTAAAGCTATATACCTTGGGACTACCGCCTATATACCTGCTGGGGGACCTAAACCTGCCTATATACCTGGAGACCTAACTGCTAACCTACTGGGGGATCCATAACTTGCCTATATACCTGCTGGGGGACCGAACCTGCCTATATACCTACTGGGGGATCCATAACCTGCCTATATACCTGCTGGGGGACATATAAACTACACACCTACCTACTGGGAGATATATAAAGTACATAACCACCTTCTGGGGGGCATATAACTTACTGGGAGACCCTTTTACCTTCACTGGGGGACACATAATTTACTGCGTTGTGAAGTCGCTAACAGTCGTTAAGCCGGTTGTTAAGGCCTCAGCTCAAGTCAGTTGATAAGAGTTAGCAATCGACTCCGCGGACTCCAGTCGGTTGTTAAGCCAGTTGTTAAGGCCTCAAGTCGATTGTTAAGACCTTAGCAATCGACTCCGGGGACTAATGTAAATGATAATGGTTGTAAACAATGGCTGAAGGCATGAGATAGAGGATCTATATCATCAAAATAATTGTGGGTCCCATTGGTGGGACTCTGGTCTATCAGACAGCTATGACATATCTTGTGGACAGAATATCCCTTAAGCACACAAGTACAATATTTCCTGTAATCAATCCATCCTAGATTCCAGTTTTTCCTGCAAATAAAAATGAAGACTAGATACCACAATAAAAGGTAAGCCATACACTTCTTTCTTGCATATGAACATCTACCAGTCTATTAGCTAATGCTTAGCTTTCTGCTCACACTAATTATAAAACTGGCAACTGTAAGAAAAAAAACTTGTCGTGGTGCACAGTGTCACGCTACTACTCGCGCTGTTGGCTTTTGCTGACTTATGTACTGCAGTTGCTGTGCATTTTTCCTTTTTTAACTGGCTATGCAGCGAACACTGTGCTGCTGCCTTAGTTCCTTCTTGCTATTGGTAGGTGCGGTTGCACTCTTCAGGTATTTAGTGTGTTTAGTTTCCTCAGCCAATCCCCTTCCACCAGTGGGTTTATTAGGCAGTTTCTCCCAACATTCTTGGCCTGAACCTGGGTTTATGGTCTATCAGTCTGTCTGGTCCATCTCTGTGCCTTGTTCTTAATTTTGTATGGTCTTGAACCTTCGTGTTGGTCTGTTCCAGGTTTGTGTTTGCATTGTTCCTAGTTTTGTTTCCCATCTTGCTTGCAACCTGTTCTGTGCCTTGCCTTGTGTACCGGTCTTGTATCTAGTTCCTTGTTCTTAGTTATATATCCCGACTGGTTCTTAGTTCTGAGTCTTGTCTAGTACCTGCCTTTATCTTGTTCAGTACCTTGTTCTGTACTTGTTCTGTGTCTTTGCTATTATTTTAGTCTGCCTCCTTGTTCTGCCTTCCCTGACCATTGTCTGCCTGATTCAGTCTATTTGGTGCCTTTTGATCCCCACCTCCCTCCCTGGTCAGCTGCCATTGCCAGGAACTGCTCTGAAGTTGCACATGGTGACCCCTAGAGGCTCTATGAAAAACCTGATGGTCGCTTAGTTACGCTCCCTCGGAGCAAGCCTGGTCAGTGGCACAGTGGGTCCACAACCCAGCATTCCTGTGACACACAGTGTTTGTGAACTTGCCCAAAGCCTAGTTAAGCGAGTTTTAGGTGTCTGCGTGAGAGGATTATAAAGTAAGCTTTAAATACTTTATTAAAAGCAAGAACACCTGGAAGGTGGCAGCAAACCCCCCCCCCCCCCTCCACCACCACCTTCTTCCCCGTCCCCCCCCCCAAAAAAAAAAAAGTGAATTCTGTCCCCTGTTTGCAGGACTATGGTGGAGTGTAAGAAAGTCAGTTATTATGTGAGGTGTCACTGTTCAGTTGATCATACTCATGGTTGGTTAGATGCATTCTAAAGAGTAATCTTATAGGAGATTATTAAAATAGATGATCCTACCATCAACATGCCAGCTTAACTTGGCGGGTCATGACCATCATAGCTTTAATAAATTAAAAAAACACAAACAGCAGAGAGTTTGCACAGTGTGGCATCTGGCCAGACATTTAGGGGCTAATGGTTGGTGTCAGTAATCATAGTTTGCTACTTGTCTGACTCATGTGTGGACAACCTCATTTATGGTGGGGGTTGGGGAGAGAGGGAGGAGGAGCATATTTTGGCACTGCATTTTCTAAGGGAATATCCAAAAACAGGTTTAAGCAAACCTGGATAATGTGTTATGGTAGTGCAGAAGCTACTAACAAATAATTAGTGAGGTAATATGCTTTGGATAATCCAAGTTTCCTAACAAGCTGATCACATGGACTCAGTCAGATTGAATGGCGAACATTTGTGAACAGCATTTTTCAACTCATGCCATAGATTCTTAATTGGATTTATTTATGGACTGGGCCATTTCAACACATGGCTTTGATTTCAACCCTTCCATTGTAGCTTTGACTGTATGGGTCATTGTCCGACAACCCAATCTCACGTCTTTTGCAGATTTTTCTCCATGATTGCTCTGTATTTAGCTCCATCCATCTTTCCATCTACTCTGAACAGCTTATGGATGATTGAACAATGCTCCATGAGATGTTCAGAGCTTGGACTATTTAAAAAACAAACAAACAAAAAAAAAAACTAACTGCAATACACTTTGCTATAACTTTATCCCTAAGCGGTCCTGTGCATCCTTGGTTTCATGCTGCGGTTTGTCCACTGAAGTTCTCTACAACTTCTGAGACCTTTACAAAACATCTGTAGTTATACTGAAATTAAACAGATATACTCTGTTTATTAATTCAGTGACTTCTAAGATCAATTGGTCATACAATTTTTATTAGGGGAATCAGCACACAACGCTGAATACATACTTCTCTAAAGTTTTTGAAATTAAAAAAAAAAATTAAAAAGTATGCATCATTTTCTGTATGTTTATGTTTGTGGCTGTAAGGTTTAAAAATGAGCAACAGTTCAAGGGGCATGAATACTTTTGCGACCCAATGTGACTGACAGTACAAAAAACCCAGCAACTAAGTTTTCAAATCTACATAGTTTATGTTTTGCGATTTAAAAGACAAATTGAGCATTAATAGAAGCTAGAAACACAAATGTATCACATACTGTATCTGTGTGTGTGTTTTGGACTTACACATACAATTAATAAAGTAAAACATTTCTGCAATAGTGCTTATCTTCATAGTTGTCATGGAAATGAAATAACTGCATGTACTTCGTTTTACATAAGTATTAGTCACAATTCTTCCACAGTCTATTTTTATGACTCATAGGATTAATAACCTGTTTTTAGACTAGCAAAGTCCTAAACATGCAATGATAAATTGTTTAGAAGGCAAATGTAGTCTACAAGTGCAAAATTTAGTTATAGCTGTACACTAACGCTACAGGTCATATAAAGCTCTTGGCAGGGTTGTAACGTAAGACAATTTACAAATGTGCTGATTAAAAGGAATGTGTCATCAAAAAATGACCCATTGTTTAACTCATTTATGTTGAACACAGTTAAATACTTTTTGGTTTATTTTTTTATATAACTAACAATATTACCTTACCGCCACAGCAAGTTTTGACCTCCCTGACAGAGCCCTTTAACTTATCCATGTGATTCAGAGAATGTTTTCTCCTGGCACATTGTGCTTTAAATTAGTAAGAAATTTTGGTCCATATAATCCTTTTATTTTTTCCCAAATTAAGATCGCAAAATATCGTGAAAATCTAGAAAAATTTGTCATTAACTAAGTTCAAGAATTTCTGCGAATAACACTATTATTCCACACAAAATAGTTTAGAACTAGCATTCGAGATGGGCGAATCGATTATAACGAAGTGGAATTAGTTTAGAATTTCAGGAAAACTTCGATTCTGAACGAAGTTGGAGTTTGGGGTGATTCACGGGAACGAAGAGTGTTTTTAATTGATAAAATGGCTGCAAGCACATGGCGTTACATGGGGCAAAGAAGTCTGGGAGGAAGAGAGGAGGACCCTTAATGAAATGTGCAGAGATTAAGCCAGAGACCGGCAGGATTCTTTGACGTCACCGCACTATATAAGTCCGGACGCAACGCTGGCAGTTCACACTCCTCTCTCTGTGCCATGCTTTAGATGCTGCAGTAGCTCTAGCGGAGATGTCACACAAAAGAAATTACTTTTATACAGCGATTTTTGGGGGTGTGGTGTCACAGCTTTTCTCAGAGACTGCTTCTCTTCCATTCTAATTTTGATTTTGTGGGTTATTGGAATTGAAGCCCAGTGTGCGTCCAATTCAGCTGCATATACATTTTAATGCTATCTGGTCAGTTCTGGAGCACATTGAATATCCAAGGGTTATCTAAGCCTGTTTTTGCTGTTGTATTCAGTTAAAGAAGAAGCGTTTTTACAATCCACATACCAGTTAATTTTTGGCAGCTCATTTCTTGTGCGCAATTTATATCCAAGGGTTAATTAAGCGTGTTTGTGCTATTGTAGTCAGTAAAATAAACTGTTTTTCAATGCAAAAGACGACATTTTTCCTGTAGCATAATTTATATCTAAAGGTTAATTAAGCGTGTTTGGCATTGAAAAACACCATTTATTTTACCGACTACAATAGCACAAACACGAAATTTTTCCCGATGATTCCTGTAGCATAATTTAAATCCGAAGGTTAATTAAGCGTGTTTCTGATTTTGTAGTCAGTAAAATAAATGGTGTTTTAACACGCCACATGGCAGTTAATTTTTGGCTGCTCATTTCTTTTGCGCAATTTATAACCAAGGGTTAATTAAGCGTTAAAACGCCGTGTATTTTACCGACTATAAAAGCAGAAACACGCTTAATTAACCTTCGGATATAAATTATGCTATAGTAATCACCAGTAAAAATTTTGTCTTTGGCATTGAAAAACACCGTTTCTTTTACGGACTACAATAGCACAAACACGCTTAATTAACCCTTGGTTATAAATTGCGCAAAAGAAATGAGCAGCCAAAAATTAACTGGTATGTGGCGTGTTAAAACACCATTTATTTTATTGACTACAAAATCAGAAACGTGCTTAATTAACCTTCGGATTTAAATTATGCTACAGGAATCATCGGGAAAAATTTCGTCTTTGTGTTATTGTAGTCAGTAAAAGAAACGGTGTTTATCAACGCCAAATAAATTTTTCCTGTAGCATAATTTATATCCGAAGGTTAATTAAGCGTGTTTCTGCTTTTGTAGTCAGTAAAAGAAACGGTGTTTTTCAATGCCAAAGACAAAATTATTCCTGGTGATTCCTATAGCATAATTTATATCCGAAGGTTAATTAAGCGTGTTTCTGCTTTTATAGTCAGTACAATACACGGCGTTTTAACACGGCGTTTTGTGCAATTTATATCCAAGGGTTACCCAAGCCTGTTAGTGGGTTCATTTGGAGTCAAATACAGGGTGTGTATTTATCATATACAGATATCTTCATTAAACAGAGTCTGTACATTTTTGAACAAACAGTATGTCAGACAGAGAGGTGGCAGGCTCTTCACATGCGAGTGGCAGTGACACAAACATTCCTGGAGCAGGCATAGGTCGCAGCACAGTAAGGGGACGTCGCAGCAGGGGTCACTCGGTGAGGCCACAACTGCTGCTGTCATCTAGTGGCTGGTGTTGATCAGCAACCCAAGGGTTCTTGATTGGTTGACTAGGTCATCCACTTCCTCCCAGATGACATCTGACAACCCCAGCCAAGAGTCGGTGGGAACGTCAGACACAACCCTTAGTTGGCATGGCCCAGGAGCGGGTCAGCGGCCCTCACCTGTCCCAAACCCGCCTCTGTCCCATCCGGTTCCCTCAGACAGAGATCTACAATGTGGTCTGGGCTCAGCGCCACTATACAGCGAGGATGAACAATTTGAGGACGACAGTCAGCAGCTACTTGGTAGCGAAGAAATGGGGCCAATATCCCCTGATTCTTGCAGTAGGCGGTAAAATATAGATGTGGAGAGTGGCATGGGAGGTCATGTTGTGAAGGGTCAGCCTCTGCATACCAAGACCGTTGAGGAGGACAGCAGTGAAAATCAAACAATAATCGATGATGATGTAGCCGACCACACTTGGAAGCCAGGTGAAGCAAGGGGTGAGGCAACGGCGCAGCCAGCAAGTGGGTAGTGTGGCCGTGAGTCAGCAGGGTAGCAGCAGTGCGAGCTCGGGAGCCAACTGGTCACGGGGTAGAAAACCCGCTTTGCAGGTCCAAGAAAGTAAAGGCACAGGGGCTCAGCGAGGCAGCGGCGGTAGTAAAATTCAGCTAGTCAGTGTGACAGTTCTTTGCTATACACCAGAGGAGCCAAATATGGATATATGTAGAATCTGTGGGAAGAAAGTTAAGCGTGGCCAGGGAGCTAATGTTGGCAACACGGCCCTGCATCAAAACATGCAGCGTCACCATCCGGTGGCCTGGGAGAAACGTGGCTCAGATGTGGTGGTCCATCCTGCCGCCGCCGCAGCAGCACCCGGTGGCACGCATTCCATTGCAGCCAGTCAAGGCTTCACCACCTCTGCAGTTTCTCTTTGCCATCATCTCTAGGTCCAAATGCTCCTGCTCCTCGCTACTCATGGCGCCAGCAATCGTTCAACAAAGCGATTGCAAAGAGACAACAGTATGCGTCAAAACATCCTAAGGTGCAGAAGCTGACAATGCTCCTGTCCAAGTTGTTGGTACTGCAGTCGCTCACTTTCCAAATGGTGGACTCTGCACCGTTCAGAGAATTAATGGCCTGTGCCGAGCCAACAACTTGGACAGGAGACGCCGCTTTCTCTTCCACGTAGTCAAACTTCTGCTCCTGTGCCACTGTCCGTCGCCTCTTCCTCCACAACCACTACCACCATCTCAGCCTCCACAAGTGCTGCTCCATCATACCACATGTGTAGGGCACAGCGGTGTCACGCAGTTCGACACCTGGCTTGCCTCGGCGAACGAAGTCACACAAGTGAGGAACTGCTCCGCGTCATGCAGCAAGCAATCGATGTGTGGCTTTCTCCGCGCCAACTGCAAATCGGAACCATGGTGACGGACAATGGGAGGAACATGGAGTCCGCACTGCACCGAGGAGGGATGGTCCATGCGCACTGCATGGTGCACGTGTTCAATCTGGTTGTGAAAAGGTTCCTGAAGTCTTCCACCGATCTTCAGAAGATTCTGAAAATGGCCAGAAAACTGTGCATGCACTTCATCCATTCCTACAAAGCCAGGCACACCCTCCTCGAGTTGCAGCGGCAGAACAGCCTCCCCCAACACATGCTGATATGCGATGTTTCCACCCATTGGAATTCCAGCCTGCACATGTTGGACCAATTGTATGAACAGAGACAGGCCATTAACTATTTTTTGATGATCCAGGCGGACAGGAGTACTCCCCTGTGTAACTTTGATGTCAGCCAGTGGTAGTTCATGCATGACACCTGCCGCTTGCTGAGGCCATTTGAGGAGGCCACGTTATTTGTCAGTCGCCAGGACTACGGAATGAAAAACGTCATTCCACGGCTTCATGTCCTGGAACAGATATTACAAAATCTGTCCGGGCAGGGGACTGGAGACGTGGTGACTACATCTCGTGGTCACATGAGTCCGGTGGGGACTGAACTGGAGGAGGAGATTGGAGCACAAGCATTGTCTGGTGAAATAAGTGGTTTTTCTACCCAGGCGACAGGAGCGGAGGAGCAGGAGCAGCTGGAGGAGGTAGATGGAGATGAGGAAGACGAGGCAGATGACCCACAAGCACTGTGGCAGTATCCAGTGGAGATGGAGGCAGGGAGTCCCTCAGAGTCAGTTGTGCAGGTGGCCCGCAGCATGCTGATTTGCCTGGCTAGTGATGGCCGAATAGTCACCATCCGGCAGAGGGATGACTTCTGGCTCTCCACCCTATTGGACCCTCGCTACCGGTCCAAAATGGGAGCCTTTTTCCCAGCTGCTGAGAGGGAGGACAAACTCAAATATTATAGAGAAATCCTCCGTAGCCAGTTGGCCGCTGCCTATGTGTGGCATCGTCCATCCTCTGACAGGTCTGACCGGGTGGTTCCTCAACGCTCCCGTACCACTGCCGCGGCTGCTGTGGGAAGGTGGGGGGGGGGGGGCTAGGAGCAGTACCAGCTCCATCAGCAGCAACCTAAGTCTGGAGTCGCTGATGAGCAGCTTCCTTCACCCGCCTAGTGAGGAGGGCACTCACCAGCAGCAGCAGGACCTGGAGCAAACCCTGAACCAACAGGTGGTGGCCTACTTGGACAGCACTCTGCCACCCCAGTTAGAAGATACGCTGGACTACTGGGCAGCCAAACTGGGTGTGGCCGCAACGTGTCGATTTTGTAGTGGAGAAGCTGTTCTGCCTGGCCAGTAGTGTGGCATCAGAGCGGGTGTTCAGTGCGGTGGGGGCCATCGTTAGCCCAAGGAGAACCCGCTTGTCCACGGGAAATGTGGAACGACTGACCATTGTCAAGATGAATCAGGCGTGGATCGGCCAGGATTTCCACACACCAATGCCTTAGGCGTCAGTCTGGGTTCAAACTACCTGCCTCAGCCACTATTCTGATGCTGCCATCCGCCTGATGCCACACATATGCTGCCAGTTTCTCCATCTGCCTACCACCATCTTAACCAGGGACTGGTATTGCCACCCACTTCCACACTCTGTCATTGTGCCACTCTCTGACTTCATGCTGTTGCTCCTGCTGTCACCTCCACACTCGGTCATTGTGCCACTCTGTGGCCTACTCCTGTTTTTGCCACCTCCAGAATTTGTCATTGTGCCACTCTCTGACCTCATGCTGCTGCTGCTGTTGATGACATCTCTACACTGTCATTGTGCCACTCTGTGACCTACTCATGCTGCTGCCAAGTGACCGCTGTCTCACTGGAACACACTGTGGTTTCCTAATGCTGTTTCCACCCTCCACCATTCTATGACGTTGCCACTATGTTTGGTTTTCCCCTTCTTTTCACCTGTCAGAAGGAAATGGAAGGATCAGGATTGTCTAGCCAAAAGCAGGTGTTGGTACAGAACACAGAAGACATGCAAATATCCCATTTACTGGTCATCTCTGTTTTGGATCAACTCCTGTTTGTTTTTGGCCTTAGCAATCCTGATGGATTACTGACCGATTGAAAGCGGACCCTGACAGATGAATGGAAGGGCAAAATGATCAGAGACGTCAACGCAAAATTACTGCCGACACCCTCTCCACTCATTCGGGGGGGCCTCTACATGTATTGGCGTTTAACAGAACAGGTTCTGTCATATTCTGTGACTGTTTAAAGCTCTGGTCTCATGGAGTGACCCCTGCTGTGACGTCCCCTTACTGTGGCAGCTCCAGTAACCTACTACTGTGTTCTTTGATGCTATGGTAGGAACTTAGCCCTCAGCTTGTTTTTTTTCCAGCTGGCGCTGCCGTGACTATCAGGCTGCATTCCCGCTTCAGTTTTTTGGTTCGTTTTGCCCCTGTAACTCCCCAGGTTATTTTCGAGTGAAGCGATTCTAAGAGCGGCGGCAGTCATGTTCGTGTCATACTAAAACACAGCATTGTATGAAGACCAAAACAAGCTCTCTCTGCATATTTAAGCATGGCACAATGTTCTACAGCACCCCACAGGCTCTGTGCAGCCAGGAAATAGCTGTTTTTTAACGTGATTCGTCCCGTAGTAATTTGGGACGAAATGGATTTTGTTGGAAAATTCGGCGAACCGAATTTGAGAAATTCGCCCATCTCTAATTATTACCATCTGTAACACTGTAGATAGGGAGTTTGTACAGAGATGCTAAACTTGTGTGTGGAAAATTGGGAAGACACGAGTCGTGGCTCAAAAAAAACATCATGGTGTTCAGGGCCAAATGAAGGAATAAAAGTGAACAAAAAGCAACTGGAATCAGAGAACACATCCACTTTAAGTCACTAAATGTAACTCCACTAAATGGTGATTGTATGGTCTGTGTACAGTCGCTTTCGTCTGCAATAGTACAGCAATAATATTCAGTCACAACTGTTTAAGATGGTAATATGTGGTCATCTGGCTTTATTATTTGGTCCTTATACAGTGGTATTATTGGTATTGACAGAAGTATTTTTCAGTTAGAGTATTATGGTAATATATAGAACGTTTTAAAATTTTCTCTCACTCTTTTCATGGAAAATGTTGCATATAAGGTTATATTTAATGCAATTTTATAAATGTTCATAATGAAAAAGGACAGCCTTGCCAAATATTTGTGTATGTTTATGTAAGCTTGACTAGCGAGTCCTGACTGCAATCACTCAATAAAACTGACAATTCATGCTTTAGTTCATATTTGACAATATATAATATGGCCCATATTACCATATTTTTCAGACTATAAGACACACTGGATCATAAGTAGTTTTTATATCATTTTGGGGTAGATGCAACATTTTGACCACTTTTTATTCCATTTTTTGGGGGATATGAAATGACCAAAAAGCCACAATTTTGGATTTTTTTTTCTTCTATGTTATACAATGTACAGGTTAAATGATGTTATATTTTAGTAGATTGGACTTTTACAAACGCAGCAATACCATTTATGTGTAACTTTTTATTTGTAAAATGGGAAAGGGGGCGATTTAAAAACTTAATTTTTTTTAAAAACTCTTTCCCCATTTTTTTTCCTCTTTTCCTCCTCCTGGGTGTGTCTTATAGTCTGAAAAATACAGTATAAAGTGTAAGGAGAATAAAAGGGGATCACCCTGACATATGACAGTGCAAGAATAATATCTGCCAAAGTCTTCCCACATACAGTGAAGCCTTTAAAAGGCAGCAAGCTCAGTATTCCCCCTTTTGCCCGAATTGTTTATACTAGTAAGGACATAGAGTATGGACTTGACTCATCATGCTGTATTAAATTTTTCCTTGACTCAGGCAATGCAAAGTATAATAATAGTGTAGTCTTGTCTCTAAAACTGAAGGATGAATACCACTGCTGCCCCTATGGAAAGTGCTGAAGAAAAGCACTTATCTCAATTAAAAAAAGTCACTGGCTATGCTCAATGACCACTGAGCGCTTTTCTCTAATGCAGGGGATGCTCTTAATACATCCTCAGCAGCTGCACCATATTGCCAGATGCTCAGATGTAACTTGGATCCATTTTCAATAAACTACACCTCCTTACATTCTGCAAGTGTGAAAAGCCAGTTCCAGAAACTCCAAGGATAATTATCCAACTCAGTTCTCATTTGCCTGCTGCCTTGATAACCACACATAAAAGAGAACTGCATGAAGAAAACAATCAAATTTCACAATTCATTTATAATACAGGTATTGCAAGTTCAGTAAAGGACAAGTGAAGAAAGAAACAGTCAATGGTTAAATGTACAAAGCAATTCAGTAGTTTATAGCAGTAACAAAATAAAAAGGCTTTAGTGCTGATTAAGTCCTTCCACAGATCAAATAGTATTATAACTATTCTTAATCGTAACCTCTTAAAATCAACATGCAGCCCAAACTGCAGGCTACATGTCTGAGTATACATTAGCAGGATTGATGCATCTTCTGTGGGAAATTATTTAGAACTGTTTTATTTAAACTTCTACTCATCTGGGATTAAGAGTCCAAAGGATAGTCTTATGACGGACGTATAGATTCCCTACGCAACATGCATTTGTGACCGACTAAAAAAGGGTATGATTACACAAATCGAGCAACCGATCCAAAAGAGGATATTTGACCTATAGCTCTAGTGCGGTATGTCAGGACTTGTATGTCATATTAAGGCAGCGAAGAATAGGTTTCATCAAGTGATAAGGTGTTTTGTGTCTTTTGTGCTGGGTAAACATTCTCTAACATACTCCAATAATATTCAGTAACTTATTATATAAAAATATAATTCTATAGATTTCGTTAGGAAAAAAAAACGCTTAGAGTACTACATAGTTATTGTGCATAGTGAAGTGCAACATTTGAAGAGTGATCACACTTTTGTTGAATGGAAACAGGAGCCGAGTAATGAAGAGCACTTCAAAAGCTAGTTATACCAGTATGGACCTGAAGGGACAGAACTGTAAATGATCACACAAACATACACCAATTAAAAGAATATGCTACATATTTAAAACAGTAATTTTTATTTGTACCTAGCACATATGATGAAGAGTCACAGAAAAGGTAGTTGAGAACATGGTCTGTAAACAAATATACTGTCATAGGCCAATTCTTTACAATAACATCAATAGCCTTTTCAACACAATGATCACCTGGCATGGAAAATATCAATACTACACAGAATAAATACTTTGACAGACTCTGTATTCTAATACATCGGCATCCGTTACTATTATGGTGCAATTAAGACCCCAATGTTTAATCTACGGAAGTGTGGTTGCAGGTTTTGTTTTTCATTAAAAATGTATATCCATAAACCAGTGTATACGAATACAGATTTCTATACATTGGTACACACAGTGTCCATATACACAGCTATTTTAGACAGCTTTACACCTGGTTAGTACATTTCTATTAAATCTTTGAACTTTAGAACACATACAGAGCATAAAATATGTGAAACAGAATGGGCATTTATTTGCTATAATAGTCTACTAGAAATACTGACCTTGTTGCCCATGCCAGTCATTAAGAGCACTGTTTTAAAGAGAACCTGTCAGGTGGTTGTTGCGGCCCTATCTGAGAGCAGGATATGATAAATGGAGAGATGCTTAGCTCTCTCATATATAAGGTTATACGATTTGAAGCAGGAATTCTGAATAAAAAGCAGAGAAAATCCTGACCCAACTGCTTAAGAGACCGTTAAGACCCGCTAACCCGGCCCACATACAATGATTGACCGATTTCCATGCATCAGTATTTGTACATCAATCACTGTATGTAGGCAGAGAGAGCAGTAGTTTGACTTTCAATCTGATTTCTCTGCCATTTACTCAGAATCCAGCTTCAAATCATATAACCTCACATATTGCAGAGCTCAGCTTCTCTCCCTCTATCATATTATGCCCTCAATGGGGGGACACAAACCACTTGACAGGTTCCCTTTAATTTTCCCACAGTACTTTTAAGATATGTGCACACAAAGCGGAATTACTGCCAAGTGTCCGCAGGAATTCTACTGTTCTCTGCCATAACATTTTTCTGTGAAGAGGAGGAAAAAGAAAAAAATACACCCCTCGCTTGTCATTCATTTGGCGACAGATATCCAGAATTATCTTCCTCCAGAGATGAGGTCATGTCCCATGTGATAGTTACTGCACGTGTACGTGATATAAATCGCTGGAGAACGATTATGAAGAGAAGATTGGGACTGGAAACGTGATTCTAAAGGAGTGTGTAGTGTGTAGCTTTTCTTTTTAAAATTCTTTTGTACTTGTGGATTTAGCAAAATTACCTGCATATTAGCAACAAAATCCTTAACTTTTGTTTCTGTAGAAATGCTGGTCTTTCCCATTGATTTCACTAAGGAATATCTTCAACATGTTTGAGACATTTACATGACAAAATCCTGTGGATTCAGAATTATTCTTGGTGGAGTGCTGCTGGAACAAACGTCTTTGTTGGTTTAAATGAAAAAATGGTCATGCTGCAATTTTAAAATTCATACTGCTTGTGGGCTTGTAGAGGATTTTTACTGCTGCATGTGGATAAGATTTCTTTGAATCATATTCACTTTGCTGCTACTGAATTCCACTTTAAGTTTCCAGCATGTAATCTTCTGCAGATCAGACTTGTGTCAACAAAGCCTAAGGCTACATCTACATGGCACTGGTATAGGGTCGGATTTTTAAGATGATTCAGTGTTTAGAATCCGCAAAAATCTGACTGTAAATCATCTCCATAGATCTCAATCGAAAAGCCGAGCTGTAGTTTACACAGCTCGGATTGTCTGGGGTCAGGATTCACATCCAAAATCTGTTCTAAAAACTTAGAACATGTTCTATAATCCATCATATTTCCTTTAAAAATAACAGATTATAATACTGTTCAATGTTAATGGGCCGGCCGAAATCCAAACACAAAGTCTGCGCAAAGAAAGAAACCAAATGTAAAATACTGGTTGGATTCTATAACAGAATATTTTACAATTGCCGTGTGAACGCAAGTCTAAAGGCTGTGTTTCCATTTGCTCGGTTCATAGTCTCCATCGAAAATCCCATCAGATCCTAAGAGTTTGTGCATGCAGGAATTTTATGTTGGGTGCTATTGGGTGTTAACAGAAGCCAGAATGCATGTGAACAGTATCTAGTACATATTGTTGTTTGATTTCTACAATAAGGCTATGTTCACATGACTTATTCTGGGACGCATTTCGCCACGTATTGAGAGCATACTACGCTCTAATACGAGCGAGCGAAATACACTCCAATCATTACGGTAACCCACAGTTCTCATAGAGAACTATGGATTATGCCTCCTCTCCTCGTTTATATAATACGATCATATTGTAGGTGCGGGGAGATAATTGACATGCCATTCATTCACATTAGCTGTGTGAACATAGCCTAAAGGTGACTTTTTGCAGCTTGTCTTTAAAGAAAACACAGTGTTAAAATATTTAGGTATCCTGTTTCCCCGAAAATAAGACCTGGTGCAATTTTTTTCAAGCACAGAAACATAAGGCCTCCCCTGAAAATAAGACCTAGCGGCAGTCATTGCTACAGCTTCCTCCACACCATACATTAGTGTTAACAGATCATTTAGCTAGATCTTACTTGTGTGGGAGGCTACCTGTACAAGAGGTGCTCATTTAAGAAAAGTGCTTTTACTAAACATAATAGATTGGGGCCAATGATTCTAAAAGAAATGGAGGCACAAGAAATTCACCATGAAATTCAGGATCTGGAGAGCTATAATGATATTCCAGAAGATGATGACTGTCTTTGAATAAATGTTGCTCTTTGTTCATAAATACCAAGATCGGTAAATGTACCATAGACTGTTGTACGTGGAAACAGTCACAAGAAATTCTTGATGGAATTCAGAGTTTGGTTGGTTATGCTGATGTTTGTGATGACAGGACTACGGTATATTAATAAATGAAGATTTCTTTGGTCAACAATAAAAGTGATTTCTTGTTCATGGAAAAATAAGACATCCCCTGAAAATAAGACCTAGCGCATCTTTAGGAGCAAAAATTAATATAAGACACTGTCTTCTTTTCGGGGAAACAGGGTACAAGTGTAGGAAGGGAGGAAACATTTTACATTTTTATTTATCATGAAAGAATGAAAGCTCTACGGTGTTACACTACTCACAAAAAGTTAGGGATATTTGACTTTTGGCAGAAATTTCAGGATGAACATAACACATTTTATTAAATGCACTAAATGAGGCCATCTCTTAACTTTGAAAAGTTGTACTTTTTGCACAACTTGCCGATCTCTAACAAGGAGCTTAACAGCAAAAATCACAACATGTGTTTGATCCCTGAATCGCCCAATACGTTTAGAGGAACCATTTAAATTAGGATTTAAACAGTCCACCTCATGATGCTGTTCACATTTTGACATCATGAAACCAAGACAACATCTTGCAACTGATCAACAGTAACTCGTCATTGCGAGGCTTCAAGCAGAATGCTCTCAGACGGAAGAGGCCACTGAGCTTACAGTGTCATCAGTAGGTTGCAACAGAGATACAAAGATTGGAGAGTCACAGAAAGGCAAAGAAGTGGATGTCCTTTGGCTACATCACACGCTAATGACCACTTCATTGTAAAGAATGCCCTGTGGAACCGGATGATGAATGCCACACAACTCCTGGAACGTTTAAGTGAGAGGCAACCAAGTGTGATGTCAGACCATTCGTAACCATTTCCATCAGTGTGGTGTCTGTGCTAGATGACTGGCAAGGGTATCTGACCACACCATCAAGCACACGCATTATCGTCTTGCATGGGCCAGGGAGCATCTATGCTGGACAAAGAACCAGTGGTCCTTAGTATTATTCAGTGATGAAAATCGATTCACTCTGAGCAGTAATGGTCGCCAACGATGCTGGAGATGTCAAGTACAGCACAATGCATCAGCTACTGTTGTCACCAGACAAGTCTTTTGTGGTGTTACAGTGTGGGCAACTGTTTCTAGTCAATACATAACTGCCCTACACTTTATGAATGGTAAAGTGTCAAGCCTCTCCGACAATGCTCTATCTTTTCGAGGTTGCATCATTAGGAAAAGGCTGTTGGAGATTGAGGTACCTGAAATTTAGTGGCCTGCACTTTCTCCAGACCTGAGCCCCCTAGAAAACCTTTCACAGAATAAGGGAAAAATTCTTCACACTTAACATTCAATAAATATTTTAAAAGTATTCAACTAATCATAAGATACTATAAGTCCAGTGCAGAGACCAAAATCAAATAGGGCCAACACCATGAAATAGAGACAACCTATGTGAGATAACAGGGGGAACTTTCCCTGGTCGACCTTACAGAGCTAGTCCAGTCCTCTAGTCCCTGGCCTACACCTATAGGGTAATCGCCCCAATAAGGGTGTCCCTGTCTGGATCCTAACTCTTAACACACTAGAGAAATCCATAGAACAAGGGAGTCCCCACACCCTCCTATAAATGTCCCAACACATTTCAACCTCTCCCAGGTTACATCACGATCTCCTCAGGGGACAAATATGGGAGAAAAGAGGTATCGACAGCATCCTCAAAATCTCAGTTGGAATTAAGCTGAAGATATAATGAAGTGCTGAAACGTGCACACCAAGAACCAAATTTAATGAAATGCAAATCTATCTTTAAAAAAACAGAATGACCTATGCGGACATTCATAGTGCTTTACTGTGTATAGATACCAGGTAGGTATAAACAACATATACTTACTGTTGTCTACTTTGTTATCTTTAAAAAAACAGAATAATGACCTATGCGGACATTCATAGTGCTTTACTGTGTATAGATACCAGGTAGGTATAAACAACATATACTTATTGTTGTCTACTTTGTTGAAGGCATCCACTATAGAACATCCCATATCAAGATTTGATTTTGGTCTCTGCACCAGGCTTATAGTAGCTTATGATTAGTTGAATACTTTTAAAATATTTATTAAACATTAAGTTTTAAGAATTTTTCCCTTTTTCTGTGAATTGTTTTTGAGTATTCTGAGAAATAGTGTGGCTTTAGTTCCACAATTATGGTTTTATGTCCCCCTAGAAAACCTGTAGGATCAGCTGAGCGCCATGTAGAACCGCGTAACTCTGTGCCCCTGAACCTCAATGACCTGAGGGGTGCCTTTCAGGAAGAATGGGAGGCCATGCCTCAGCAGTCATTAACTCGACTTGTGAGCAGCAAGCAACTTTTAATTGATGCTCAAGGCCACATTGACATTTTTTGATGGTTTATACCCTCCACTGTTATTGGCTTTTGTTTCATTAAATTGTTTGAGATGATAAAAATCAACATTGCGTGCTACATGTTGATTAGCCAACTTTCAGGATAAAATATTACTATATTACTGTAGCACGAAATTAAGTTTTCCAGAAATTTCACCCGAAAGCCAAATATCCCTAAGTAATAAATGAATGTTTTCTACGTAATGAAAGCTACACACAAGGTAGTGGGAACAAAATCCTATATTAACACCCACAGTATAACATGGTAATTTTTTTTTTTCCCAAACAATTCACATTAGGCAAACTGGAACTAATACAAAAATAATCAAGTTTTTATTTAATTAAAAGCTACCAATTTTGCAATATATATTATAAAACCCCATTACTTAATAAAAGATGTGAAATATTTAAGACAAAAAAAGAAAGATTAGGTTTAGCAGGAAACAAGTATGCGCTGCTGAATTTATCGCTTATAAACATACAAAAACAATTTTACATCTTTAAAAAGGCACCAGTAGTAAAATCCCTGTTGTCCCAGCAGCAGGTTCTATTGATAGTAGACTTCTTTGCAATTTTGGCTATTTCACACACATATTTTATGTTTTTAAACTGCAGCAGTTCAACTCAAGCATTTACCATACTTTTTGCATTCACTTTTGAAGAAATCAAACGCAAATCGAAGCAATAAAAAAAAACTTGTGTGTGAAACCACCTTAAAAACAAAAAAGTTCCAGTCTTTTATATACCTCATTGGTTACCAGTCTCAAATAACCTTTCCAGCTGTGCAAACAGGGCAGTCTATATACTTCCAAGTTTAGAAAAATAAAGGATCCCTTTTATATTCTATAGGCCACAAGCATTGTGTACATATAAGACTACAAGACAAGATCTATAATATCTACAATACTCAATTAATAGCATATATCTAAATCAGTACAAGGCTTACAGAAAAAGGTCAAATTGGAGGTTAACATTATGCCATCATTAAGCAGATATTAAAGCACAGACAGCACTAAACTTTCAATTACATTCATTCCACTAGTATATTGCTCATATGCCTTTGCATTACTAAAAAATATGTGTTTACAGTGTTATTTGAAGGCATACAAGAACCGTACAAGTAACTGTTGGCAGGTCACTAGTAGGGCATACTAATCTTTCATTAGAATTCAAAGCAATTCTACACTTTCACACACAAAAAAAAAAAAAAATTAAATATTAAAGCAAAATTTTATAATAAAAATTCAGTACTGCATTTAAAGTCTAAATAAAAAACAGAATAGAAACAAATTAAAATATAAAATTCAAAAAAAAAAAAAAAAAAAACTGTAATTCTGGTGTCGCTGCAGTTCCACCCTTCAGCTTTTCACCTTCTCGCATCTCTGAAGATGATGCTTTGTTTTAGCAGTCCCTGCATCTACAGGTGACATGTGAAAGGCATTCTAAACATAACTAAAACATTAGCTTCAGAAACAACCTCCCCTAGCAAAAAATAAAATAAATATCTTGCTTCATTGCAGACCCTCAGGTGGGGTTTAAGAAGGTGCCTGTAATAGCATATTCAAACCTTAGGGATGTCATTGGAGCAAGAATGGGCATATCTAGGGCTAATACACTCGTCAGCTGAGCAGCTCTACCTTAGCACTACACGTGGATGATTTGCATACAGTAGATAGGTACTATTAATGGTTGTAGGAGCCCGATTAGAAAACTTAACACGAACATTACAAGGCAGTGGTGGTACTTTGCAAGGTTGAAGCTAACAGGTTCCATGTAGTTTTACTTCCCTCAATACAAAAAAAAAAAGTAGGTGCCTGCATGAAAAATAGAAATAAATCCTTTTTAGTCTCTAATTCTTATGCGATTGTTAGGTAACAATTTTAGTGAATATTGTATAAAACTGCAGTCAAATGCAACTTTTTATGCTGTATCTGTGTTTTGTTTTCCTTCGCTGTCAATATTTTGCAAAGTCGCATCAAAATACCTGCAGTTTCACCAAAATTGTGCAGCAAACACAAACAACGGAAAGTATCTTCTGTCTATGGATGAATTTGAAACTTTAAAAGGGGCTTTCAGGATTGTCAATAGCTATCAAACTGTGGTGAAAAAGGTCTGATTGCTGGTATTCCCACTCATCTGCATAAAAGAAGGAACCACTGGCAGAGCATGTGATCAAAACTGGTAAACACTTATTACAGTGCATATCCACTTTGGCTCTAATCAAGTCTCTATTTTGTTTTGAGCAATCCTTAGTGAAGCTAGAAAAAGCTACCAGGAGCTAAAATGGCGATTATGCTCTAAAACATGCTTCATCAGCTCCATTTGTGATTGGAGCCCACTGAAAGTCTTTATGGAAAATAGTTTCCTATAGTTAAGGTTTCATCCAGTATGAGATAAAATATCTACATACAGTAGGAGGCATTAAGGCACATTTTAGAGGTTCAAGCTCCTTGTATGAAAAACACATAGCATGCGGTCTTATTATCCAAGCATCTTTAAGTTCTACAAGGTTATGTAAATTTTCTCGCTCATTTTAATCCATCGTAACACACAACAGTCAATATAGTGGCATAATTGGAAGGGATGAAAAGTGCAAAGTACATACCCAGTGTTTGGAAGAGATCAATTTCAATATTTTATGTCACTTTTCAATAGTCATGATCAATTCATTATTTTACCATATGTTGGTTTAAGAAACACTGTATATAGTCTTTCAAAGCAAGAGCAATAAAATACATATTGTGATCAGCTACAGCATTTTGGCCTCAATATACACATACATTTTCTTCAAACACCAATTCTATTGAAATGCAGCATGCCGACACATTTTTGAACATGTCTTTCCCATTAATCAAACTGTGTGAAACCCATACAGCTAAAAAATATTTTTCTACCTGAGAGATTAGATGGAACAAGCACTACAAGATTTATACTTTACACAATACTTGGATTAAGATGATGACAAACAGATGAGTTCATGAATGCGATGGATATCGGATGATGGCTGGAGTTAGTCATATGGTTCTCAAAGAGCAGTCATAAGTTTGTCTTGATAAAGAATGCTTTGAATGCCTCCCAAATTCCTTTGGTTTTGATCTTGGATGTATCGTGTATTTCTGCCATCTCCACTGGAGGCTGGTTTCCAAAATGCCCTGTCATCATGAGAAGATGGCCTGCACCATTTGCAAAGGCATTAGTTACAAATAGAACTAATGTAAATAAAACTTACACATGTACGATCATCAAAATATTTGAACATGACAAAAATAACCCATTAAAATTATATAATGGTCTATGGAGTTTTGAATGTTAAGGCATAACGATGGCTCTACTGATCATATGGAAGAGGTAATTTATATCAGTAGCTTATAGTGAATGAACACTAACGTGATGCATATATGGTATGTACAGTATATTATATTCATTTTATTGAGAGGATGTTAAGAGATTACCTTTCAAGTGACCCTTTGGATGAACTATATATTGCAGAATTCTGTACATCCAAATATTCTAAATGCAAATTAACTTTTTCTTGGCAGAAGGCAATATTCACACATCTAAAAGTGTACTTTACAAAAAATATACAAAATGTGTTTTCATGCAGCACCAAACACTAATGTAGACAAGCAGTAAATGAGTATATGATGGTAAAGATGGGAAATAATGTAATGTATTCTAAGACACGCAAGTTATTCCCAAGTAAAAGAATGCTTATTTACAGAGTGAGCTGAGGGTGGAAAAAAAGTCAATGACATTGAATCTATTTGGCAGAGTAAAAAGTAGGTAAAACATTAATTCCGCTTTGCGGACAAAAAATATTCCCGCGCACTTAAGCTTATCACGGATAATGACATGTAAATGTGTAAAACAAACACTATGAGTGCCTACATCTTTGTAGAACAATTGCAGAATGTTGCCAGAGGGCAAATACAGAAGTACATTGTAATAGGGTAGCTTTCTATAGACTCAGAAATCACACTCTGGTCTGGAAACAAATTAACCACTTTGTTATTCAGATTAGGTATGAATACCTACTAGAAACGGACATTGACAAAGTAGAAGCAATAAGCAATAACATATACGGATTGTTTGTATGCATACCAACATCTTTTAAATTGAAAAACCCTATAAGAGTCAAAAACAGTGTACTCCTCCTTTTGGCACTGACAATTTTAACATTGACAGCAGGAAATACAGTATAGATTATTGTTTTTGAACTAGCTTCTTAAGAGACTGATAACCAACTGTTTTTGTCAGCAGTTGCCAACCTGATATATTGTTATAATTGAGAATTTAAAAACAAAATAATGAATTATTAACTCATTGTCAATGTACAGATTTATAAAATCAGTGGTAATGTTTAATGTGAGCTGTTTAGGGTGAAAATTCCAGTCACAATCTGTACAAGTCATACACATCAAATATCTTTTTTCATTTTATACATTTGTTTTTTTGGCGTTGTTACAGCATCAGCATGATTGGGATTAGTTGAACACCAACAAAAGATTATCTGTAGCATAAAATGGCATTGAAGGCTACATTTGGCCTAGGAAATTTTGTAAACCTTTTTGCCCTGAACAAGACTTTTTAGACTAATTTTGAGAAGTATGTTTAATGATTCCTGAAAAGAAAAAAAATTCTTGTCACTATCATTGGGGGAGACAGAATTGACATTGGACATAGGTTGCTAGTAGGAGGTGGCACTAGGCCAAAAATGTGAAAGCCTATATCCTATATAGCAGCTCAAGCACTGAGCTAATGTGTTTTGGCTTTGTATCTGTAAGAGGCAGAACGCAAGTCTGTTGCACTTTTTATTTTACTTTAATTTATTTTTCCTTTTGAGGAGGTGATGGAGTTTCTCCTCACCTGTCAGTTACGTAGTCATTGTGGTCACCACTTTGACTGTGATCCCCCTGACATCACAAAACCACACAGCCATGTTCTGTTTCTCCTTATGTGCCTGTCACCCGTCCCCACTTACCTCCTTCGCGGTTTTCTTTTGAATTCCAGTAACCCCCCACTCTAGTGCTTAGTACTGAAGGGGTGATTCCGCGTATGCCTCAAGACGTTGTACAGGTACGTTTTCCATCTTCCACCGTTTAGGGGAAGATTGTTTTTTTTAGCACGGTCGCAGGTTGGTATGGTGACCATTTTGGCCATTTGTGCCCCGTTTTCTGCCCCCTGGTCACCATGACCAATTTCTTTTTTTTTTTTTAAAGACAATGTGCCAAAGCCACCTGCTCCCAAAGTGATGGTGACTTATTTTGCAAGGGCCCTTTGCACATCTCCTCAGCCGACCGCCACAGAGTCCGACATTTCCCTTTTAGGATTCTGTGACCCCAAAATGGGCAGTAGGTGACCTTTCCAGGCTATCGCAGGTTATGGTCTTGGCCATAGAGCATCTGCCTTCTCTGCCTGCTGCCCAGCTAAACATCTCCCAAGGTCCTGCAATTATCGCATCCCAGAGGGATGGTTTACTTAAGAGGACTAGAGTTCCCAAGTCCTCTTTGTCGCCTGACCTCTCTCCAGACTCCCTGCATGTTCAGGAAGAGGTCTTCCTCCATCAGGAGGAAGTTTCCTTTAAACTTAGCAGATAAAGGTGATGCGCGGGCATAAGGAGCTAAATTGTGTGATCTTCCTAGGGAGTCTCATATGAAGTGGTTAATTTGCCAAAGCTATGCAACAACCGTTACCTTTTTCTAGCTGACAGGGTCCCTTGCTCGGCTGCGCAGGTTCTCCCACTTTGGAGGTGTTAGGTTGCGATGCGTTTCAGCTCTACATCACATATGAAGTCGATTTACCTCTTAATTGCAGGGAGTAATTTGGTGATGTGATTGCAGGCAAACACATTAAAAGCCTGTTGCAGGCGGAATAATGTGTGATGTGATCTATGACGTGATCTCAAACAACCATGCAAAAGCCTATTCCAGGTGAAATAATGTGTGAAATGACTTTAGCCAACCACACCAACAGGTGACATAAGTCTGTGGGGTGATTTGGCAGTGAATCTAACACTTCTTCGCAGCTTTATGGTGTGTTTTTGCTTTTCCCCACGTGTCTAACCATATTTTCCCTTCCACCGGTGGAATTATGTGTTTTTACTTCTCTCCACAGAGCAGCATGTTTAGCTCTGCTATGAAGGCAATCAGATCTCTCCATCTAGAGCACAGCGATTATGTGATTTACTTCTCTCCATAAAACAACATGGCTAACTTTGCTATGCACATATCTAACCATATTCCCCCTTCCACAGTGGGAATGATTACGTCATGTGATTTTCTCTTCTCCGCAAAACACGGGTTTAACTCCGCTATGTACATACCTAACTATATGCCCCCTTTTCACAGGTGGAATGATGATGTGATGAGAGTTGCTCTTCTCCATGGGCCATTTAACTCTGCTATGCAGGCAGCCAGGTCCCTCTGTCTTGCCAGTGATTATATAATGTGATTTACTCCACAGGGCAGCTATGCAGGCACCTGGATCCCTCCATTTGTGATTCTGTGATGTTTTTACTTTTCTCCAATAGGAGATCCATCCTCCTTGTTTAAGGAGAATAAGCACGCTTCCTCCAGACTATGAACATGTCATGCTCCACAGGCAGTTCTATATCCCACTTCTGCAAGCATGTTTAAGGACAATGTAGTTCAGGCTCTTCACAGGAGTCGTACATGCATTGCATGTTAAGAGACGTTTGTCATTACGGCTTTTTTTTTTCTAGAGGATATAGCTGTTTTTAACGTGCACTCTGCAACGTTACTCTCTTCTGTGAAAGTTATTGTGTTTTTGGCTTCTACAACGTATTTTAGGTTTCTATGCAATGATTTTTCTTTTACTCTCTAGTGAAAACTGTTTCTTCTCTAATCCATAATCTCCTGTTAACAGGGATGTTTGTATTGCATGCCATGATGCAGCAGTCTTTTCTGCTTCACTCTCCCTTTTCTTTGAGGGCAATATCATACTCCTGCAAAATCCCCTCCTTTACCAGATGGCACTTGCTTTTTACTGGTTAGCTGGACATGGTTATTCCTGGCTCCCAGCAGCGGTATATTGGGCTACAACTGTTTCTTCTATCACTGCCTGGCAGTTCCTTTCTCTTCCACTCTGCTCTTGTTAAGCCAGTTCAGAGAGAGAGACAGTCTTTTCATCAGAATGGGCAACTTTAGAGGTCTTGACCAAGTTGCCTATGAGTTTTTATGAGATGTGGTGGGGCCCTCTCTACACAGATCACGAGAGAGGATTCAGGTTCTCATAACAAGGAAATGCCTTCAATCTTCCATGATTTCTATTTGCTAAGCAGACAGCTGTCATGGGAGAGCCTTTCCACCTCTGCAGCCCAGGAGACTCTAGGTCCTGGTTTCGGTGCCTTCATCTAACTTTCTCTGATTAATTTTACACTGCTCAAGTAGGCATTCTCCCCCTCTCAATGCTTGGGTCTCATGCACAATGCACTCAAACTTTCCCTTGAAAGTTTTTCCCTTATGAGTTTATCTTGCCCTGGGACAAACAATTCCTACTCAGGAGACACCAGGCCGTCTTTGGACATTACAGGCAACTATCGCTCTCATGTATCCAGTCAGGGCTTATCTGCACCAAAAAAGGGGCAGGTTTCTAGCCATGCCCCTTTTTGGCACCCACACTCGCACACTCCAAATTCGCGTTCACAGGTCACACATTTGTTTTTGTCCCGTCATCACTTAGGCTTGTTTGGCTGTCAGGCCTGTCTGGCTCTGTTATATTCAGGACATATGGTCCATTCTCCTGTCACAGGGGATATCTGTTGTAGCCTCTAGACTATTTTGGTCAGTTCTATCTTCCCAGTTTGGCACTGGGGATTGTTTTCCTAGATAATCATTGTCCATGTCCGTCTTCCCACCCTTCCCTAAATCCTGAGGGTTGTTATGTGGTCCTCATAGGCACTGGCAGTTGTCATAGCAGCACTCCAATGCAGGTTATCCTGTGGCTCTTGGACAATATCCTCCTCTTCCAAATCCCTGGGCATAAAAAAATGGCTTTGTTCTCTTTCTTTCTTGCTAGTTCCTGCCTCTTCCCACCTCCTCACCCAGAATTTTTAAGTTGGATCAAGACCAGGACCTTGTGTGCTTGCCTGTTGCATCCCTCTAGGCTTGCTGGGCGTGGTCCGCCATTTTCAATTCCATGTCTCAGAGTTTTCCAGGGAATGCTTAGTCCTCCTGGAGTTGTTCACACACTGATTTTTCACCGCACCTTTTGTGCATCCAGGTCTTGGGGACATCATTTTTGTTTTATTTTTACGTCTATACCGGGGAGCCTCATTATCTTCAGTCTCCTCCCTGCTACCCATGTTGGAAGGAGCAGGGAACAGCTCCCTACACTATACATCGGGTTTTCCCTTCTTTCCTCCAGGGTTGCTTTGTCCTTAACCTGGTTAGCATCCTTTACACCATGCGGGAATTTCCCCTTTCTTCATTCGGGTTTTCTTTTCCCCCACTGTTCTCGGAGGTGGCTCTTTGGACACTATGTCATCTAACTTTTGCTTTGCAGGTGTTGTTGGCAGCTAACTTGTCTTCTTCGCTGGCCTTTTTATCTGACACAGGACACGCATTCGTTTCCTGTGGTATTTGGCCTGCTTGCAGTTATGCAGGCAATTGTCTTCATTACCAATCATCCTAAGCTTTCTTATTCAAACCCTATGGGACTGCTTTTGGACATCTGTGTCAATTCTGTTCCTCAATGATATGGACAAGAAATGTGGGTTTTTGTACTTACCATAAAATCCTTTTCTCGGGCTGATTTGTTGGGGGACACCGCTCCCACCCAGTTCGTCGTTTGGTGCTTCAGCATCTGCTGGTCCTCACTGCTCGGGTAACTTGCTCAATTCTCACCTACCCACCCGCAGTGTTTTGCTAGGACTTTATGGTTTCCTTCTCTAAGCTTTTCCCAGTTGCACCAACTGCTTCTGCACAAACTGATAAGCTCAATGCTTGCAGCTGAGATATAGGATGG
The DNA here is from genome assembly GCA_025379985.1 of Phyllomedusa bahiana. Taxonomy (NCBI): domain Eukaryota; kingdom Metazoa; phylum Chordata; class Amphibia; order Anura; family Hylidae; genus Phyllomedusa; species Phyllomedusa bahiana. The sequence continues at coordinate 123,232 of JAODAL010001008.1, forward strand.
TGGGTGGGGCTTTCACTTATTTTGCTTAGTGCCACCTCCTACTAGCAGTATATACCCAATAATAATTCTGTGGCCTCCAATGAATCAGATGAGAAAAGGATCTTATGCAAGTACAAAAATCAGAAATTTTGAAATTAGCTTATTTAGCAGTCTTTCAATTTATAGTTTTTCTAGCTGAATTAAATACCTAGTAGAAGAGCAGTGAAATCAGAAGATACCTAGAGACTGAGTAAATTTGCTGGTAAGCTTTTGAGAGTACTAGCTCTCCTAGTCAGACATTGTGTTACACGGGAAACTGAAAATTATACAAAAGTGACAGACAACTAAATAAACAAAGCAGCAGCCATCAATAGGCACAGTCTGTTAATGTACAAAGAGACCCAGGATGAAGCCCGAGTGCCCCTAGCTGTCACCTATAACCCGCAGATGGAGATTCTACGAAGGATTGCAAAAGAACTCTAATCGGTGCTACATAGGAGGAACAAACACAAATTAATATTTTCAGTTCCGTCTCTCTTTTCCTTTTGGCAACCACCAAACCTGCAACAAATTATTGTCCAAAGTACTCTGAAGACTCCAACAGAACATGGCACCTCACCCTGCCTGCAAATCAGGTGCAAGACCTGCATTCATATTGACACCACTGACCATATACCTGTCCCACAGTCACAGCAGGTACACAGAATCAGGGGGGACATTTTCCTGCAGGTTTTCCAATGTGGTGTATCTGATTCTGTGTGTGTCCCACCACAGGCTGGACAGACCTTCCAATGGTCGAATATTTTTCGCAGACCACTCTACTCAACATTTGTGGGTTGTGGTCTTAATGGGACCTTTATAAATTAAGGGGTAGAGGAAGGAATAGGAATATGGCAATATGGGCTTAATAGCCATACTAGCTTCATGTCACAGTATGTGTGAACTGTAGGGGCAACAAATTACCACCTGAAAGCAAACAGACAACCTCAAGAGTTAATCATACCCTTATCACAAGTTTTGAGATGGTTTATTTCTTGAACCGAAGTTCAAATGAAGTTGTTGTAAATAACTTTGCTTATATTGCATTTTGTTATTTTTAAAGATTTTAAGATCCTTTGAAGATCCTGTCTTACGTATATAAAGGGTCTGAATTTTCAGTTTTTTTTGTATAACACCATGTCTGATGAAGAGAGCTAGTATTCTCATCTACTTACCATCCAATATACTCAGTCTCTAAAAAGTATCATCTGATTTCTTTGCTCTTCTACTGCTTTCTAAGGCCAACACAGTACAACATTATACTTCTATTAAATGTCTAGACAGTTTACTTCATAAAAGCTTGACCAGTTCCTTTTAGAATTTGCTCTCCTCCCATTTTCCCATTTTTAGGTCCTTGACATGCACTAGCAAATAATGGTCACATGGATCCGGAGTATAGTCTTTATTAGATATGAATAGTGGACAGGCTTTAATGTGCATCCGTAAGATTTATTTTTTCCTAGTTACGGCTGAAATTATTTTACAGTTCACAGTACAAGCTGCTATTGTGTTTATACTATTATTCTGTAGACATCATATGAGGACACTTAAGAAAATAGTCAAAAAGCAGAACATATCTTTGCTGCCTGAAACAAAACCAATCAAACTGCAGCTTTTGTTTTAGTGCTCTTGAAATAGGAAAGCTGTGTTGCGATAAGTTGCTATTGGGAAATCTATTGGGGCAGATGAACAGTCTAAAAGCAAAATAACCAATTTATCAATACAGCGGATTGAGCGTTTTGGACAGAAAAACAAATTAGGCAATCTCTGACCCTGGTGATCTTTCCTAAAATAACGGTCACTTTAAATTCTGAAAATTTCATATGTGGTTAGAACACAGCAATTTGAAGAATTACATCCATATGCAGGATGTATAGTTCTATGCAATAAATGTTATGGGTACAGGAGAGCTATAATAAAAAGCCAACATCCCACTGTATCAGCTGTTTAAAGCAACAAGTCCAGTTAGGTCGGCACCAGTACGGATAAAAACAAAAAATTATTTCAATATGCCAAAGAAAATGTGCACATAGGATCAGAGGGGCATTAGAGCTCTGCATTTCAGGCAATGCTGTGCCCTTAGTCATAGCTATAGCCAAACAGACAAATATTCCCTTATATAGTGAAAGTAAAATCAATTAAACTGATTAATACAACAGTTGACTATATCAGAGGATATTTATCTATAGCTTTGACTAAGGGCACTGCGTTGCCCGAAATGCCTCTGCTGTAATGCCCCTCTGATCCTACGTGCATATTTTCTTTGGCATGTAGAAATACATTTCTTAGATTTTCATCCGTACTGCTGCCAACCTAACTGGACTTGTTGATATATCAGTTTCTCACGCTTCTCAGAGCGCAGGTTTGTGCACGGATGGAATTCAGGTAAAATTTCCAGGCTTAGCTGTTATTTAGGTGAGCTGGCTATTTTTCCTTTTGATGTTATCAGCTGTTTAAACCCCCAGATGCTCTGGTCAACAGCGACTACAGCACCTAACGGGTTAGAAAATGAGAAAGAGGTAACTGTCACCCATCACTCTAAAACAAGTGCTAGGTGCTGCAGGGTTGTCATGACAGACCAGGGTCTATTGAAGGCCCCCAGACTTGCGATGTTAGTACTCTAATTACGCGCTTGAATATAACAGTAAAGGCACAGTACAGTGCAGTGTACTGTACAAGCAATTGAATGCAGCATAAAAACAAAACCCAGTCGGAATTGCGTGGTTTTGTCCCACTCCATCCCAGAAACTATTTTTTTTAAAAATTTCGTAGAATTTTATCTAATACAACAAATGTTACAATTAACCAACACAACTAAACCTACAATAACAAGGCAACATTTAAAAAAGTATGCCTCTTTGAAGGAGGAGATATAAAAAATATATTCTAATTGTTTTGTTTCTGATAACATTTTGCAACTGAAAGCTTACATGATCCTTTTATTAAAAACGGTCTTTAAAATGCAGCTTTACTTGTAGTCACTTAAACAGCATGGTTATCAAAGTAAAAAGCTAAATAAGACCCCAAGGGAAAGGGAAAAATAATATAATAAGGGAAATAAGGGTGAAGATAAATCCATAACTTAAAAACAAAAAAAATAGTTCAGTGTTTAATCTTATCTGAATACATGTTATATATACACTGGTGCTTACATAAACACTTAATCATGACACAGATGCAAGCAAGAATTTACTTTTACAACTGTACTAAAATTTATGCTCAAAAATTGATGTTCATTGTACCACATTTATTATAAGTGGATATGGCTCACCAGGAGTAACCAAGTTATGACACAGTATTGGTATACAACAAGCTAACCAATAGTTAGTAGAAAATTAGACAAATGTGTCTAAAAAGGTACTAAATTTATTAAACAGTATGAGCCACCGTAATATATTTGGAGCATCTGTAGATTGCTAAATCTAAATCAGACATTTCATCTGTTGGAATCATTTATCGAATCAAATGCGAACTTGAATACATCGGCAAGATTTGTCGTGACTTTCGTTGACGTGTCGGAGAGTATCTTGGTGACGTCCGTAATAAACGAGACACATCGGTACCCAGGCATATCTGGGCCCATCATAATGGGGAATAGAAATGCCTTAGATTTATGGATATTGACCTGGTAAGACCCCACCCACGAAAAGGTAAGTTTGAGAATGACATACTGGGCAAAGAGACCTTTTGGATATACACCCTACATATCACCTATCCAGATGGTCTGGATAAACAGCTTAGTTTCAGTAGCTATCTATAACTCCTGTTAACACCGATACTTACCTATATGTTATAGCTCAGTTTCAGAAGCTATTATTCTTTGTTGATATTGATACTTACCTATATTTTGTGTGTGACACTTTGCACACATGTTCAGACTCACTCCTGAGGTACTATTTCCCCTGTACATCTGTTTATGCCCGCAATAAGGTAAGTTTGAAATACATATTTATGTTGTGCTATGTTGCGTCATTGCCGGTGGTTTCTTATAGTGTTATTTTTGTCTCCATATTTTATCACCCACCAACTAATACCCCTGAAGAAACAAGGTGGGTGTTGAAATATGTTGGGACAAGTTATAATTCCCAATACTTGTTGTGTCTGGTAGGGCAATCTAGCGGATATAATTATTAAGGACAGGTTCCCAATGGAGCTGTCCTTATTAGGACGAGGGCCCGGCCTTTTGACAGGCAGGGCTTTGGCTAGTCATTATTCAGGGATTGTGTTTACTCTCGCACCTACTACCTGGCATATACCTCTACTTATCACTACTGTATTTGGTAGGTTTTCTGTCCTTTTCTTCCATTATTTGCACTATATTTTGGACTATTTACATTGTGTTTTTGTGGCTATGCAGTATTTGCTTACTGTTTATGTGTTTGTACTAGGAACGTATTTTTTTTAATTATCAATAAAGGTACTTTTTATAGTTATCTAGTCCTCCAACGTATATTAAGCAGTGTATAACACTAAATGTACACCAGATGAGTAAATTTAACAAAATCAATAAAATGCTAAATCATATCATCACAGTTTCAAGGGACAACACTTACTAATGTTATTAGTCTATATTATACACACATATACACACAGCTAAACACTGACCTGATATTTGGGGATGTGCGAGGATGCCAATGCTGCTGGCTTTGTTGAATGTTTGGAAGATACTGTTGCTAGAACAAGCAAAATACAAATCAGTAATTTAGCCATCTATAAATGAGAAATATTAAGTTTTTATTTATTTTCCTCTGATATACCACTCTGCTTCTGGTATCTGCACAAATATTACACAGTGTAAATATGATTAACTTGTTTAACATACAATTTTCAGCTTTACCAATGCAATTTGCTCAATGAGTGGAATGACAAGCATAAACGTAATAAGTTTTTTGTATTAAAAGGCTAGAAAGCAATGGATTACATAAATTCAAAGTAACTCCCCCCTCCCTCCCCAACTATTCATAATGTATATTAATTTGCTACTATGCTACAATGAAAAATCTGTACATGGCAAGGAATAATACATTCCATTATTATTTAAAAGGAAAAATGCTGGGTAAAAGTGACATGGAGGAGGACTTGGGAAATCTGGTGGACAGTAAACTTAATTGTTGCAACCAGTTATCATGGCATGTAGTAAAATGGGGAAGAGATGCATACGATGAGAACATCATTATACAAGTCACTGGTCAGACCACACATGGAATATTGTGTACAGTTTTAGGCACCAGTGCACAGTAAAGACATTGCACAGTAAAGACATTGCAGGATCAAAGGCGGGCATTGAAAGTGATAAAAGGACTGCATTAACCAGAAAGATTAGTAAGATTAGGGTTATTTGGGTCAGGGAAAAGACTGCTTTGGGGGGAGATATATTGCAATATTTAAACCTAGGGTTAATATTGTCAGAAATACAGAATTTTGAACAATGAAATACTTACGAGGTATATTTATAATGTATATAATGGTATTTCAATTGTACAATTTAAGATGGAGGCTCTAGCATGTATCACATGGCAGCTTAGACTGGTTGTCCTGATGCCTTTCACTTGCTAATTAAGGTAATACAATAGGTATTTGCCTCTGCCGGGATGCCAGATGAAAGGGGGATGCATCAGGAAGATGATGAAGCACTAAAGGTCTGTAGGCCTCATGGGAAATGGGGGCAGGTATGGCCTATAAAATAGACCAGCATGCTTTTGGACGGCCCTTTTTGTCTCTTGGGGAGGAAGCCAGCAGGATGGCACATGGCTCTGCACTGCACATGAACTTGGTGGTAATATAACATTGTATTTTGTTATATGATTTGTTTTCTATTATTGGCAATTGGTTGTGTAACATTTGTTTCCTTTCTTTTTGTTCCTGTGCATATCCATATTCTTTAATAACCATAAATCAATCTCACATGCTGTACGATATGTGTTTACTCGTGTCTCATTTTATTGCACCTAACCTTTCGAATCTAACCCAGTAAGAGGGTGATTGTATATACACAGTATATGTTTGTATAGATACATATTTATTTATGATATTTATATGAATATATATATACATATATATATAATTATATGTATATGATACAGGGAATTTCTTACAATATAGAGATCTCTCCCAAGATCTATTTATAACCAGGATTGTCTCTAGAACAAAAGGGGGCATCATCTATGACTAGAGGAAAGAAAGTTTCTACATAAAAATAGAAAGGGATTCTTTACTGTAATAGCATTGAGACTGTGGATCGCTGTCAGAGGAACGTGTCATGGTGAATTCACTAAAAGTTCAAGAAGGTCTGCATGCACTTCCAGAGTGTAATATAACACGTTATAGTGAGTAAAATTCTGGAGAAGGGTAGTTGATCCAGGGATTTATTCTGATTGCCACATTGGAGTCGGGAAGGAATTTTTTCCCCAAAATTAGTAATTGGCTTCTACCTCATCAACACTATAGCACACTCTGTTTCATTGCAGTCATTTGGTGAGATCAAAAAAGTTCATCTGCTTGCTCATTAATGTACTCTGAACCCCATATTGAAAAAAAAAAAAAAAAAAAAACTGAAAAGTAGATATTTTTGCAAATTTGTTAAAACAAGAAAAACTGAAATATCACATGGTCATAAGTATTCATTCATTGCTGTGACACTCATTTCACTCACATGCTGTCCATTTCCTTCTGATCCTCCGTGAGCTTGTTCTATACCTTCATTTGAGTCCAATTGTATTGAATTAAACTGATTAGGCTTGATTAGGAAAGGCACACACCTGTCTGTATAAGACCTTACAGTGCATGTCAGAGCACATGAGAATCATGAGGTCTAAGGAACTGCCCAAGGAGCTCAGAGACAGAATTGTGGCAAGGCACAGATCTGACCAAGGTTACAAAAGAATTTCAGCAGCACTCAAGGTTCCTAAGAGCACAGTGGCCTCCATAATCCTTAAATGGAACAAGTTTGGGATGACCACAACTCTTCCTCTACCTGGCCGTCTAGCCAAACTAAGCAATTGTGGGAGAAGAGCCTCGGTGAGACAAGTAAAGAAGAACCCCAAGATCACTGTGGCTGAGCTCCAGAGATGCAGTAGGGAGATGGGAGAAAGTTCCACAAAGTCAACTATCACTGCAGCCCTCCACCAGTCAGGGCTTTATGGCAGAGTGTGCCGACAGAAGCCTCTCCTCAGTGCAAGACATCTGAAAGCCCGCATACAGTTTGCAAAAAAAAACACATGACGGACTCCCAGACTATGAGAAATAAGATTCTCTGGTCTAATGAGACGAAGTTTGAACTTTTTGGTGTTAATTCTAAACGGTAAGTGTGGAGAAAACCAGGCACTGCTCATCACCTGCCCAATACAATCCCAACAGTGAAAGATGGTAGTGGCAGCATCATGCTATGGAGGTGTTTTTCAACTGCAGGGACAGGACGACTGGTTGCAATTGAGGAAAGATGAATGCGGCCAAGTACAGAGATATCCTGGATGAAAACCTCTTCCAGAGTGCTCTGGACCTCAGACTTGACCAAAGGTTCATCTTTCAACAAGACAATGACATAGCTAAAATAAAGCAGTGTTTTTACAACATCTTTGTGACCATTCTTGACTGGCCCAGCCAGAGCCCTGACCTAAACCCAATTGAGCATCTCTGGAGAGACTTGAAAATGGCTGTCCACCAACGTTCACCATCCAACCTGAAGGAACTGGAGAGGATCTGCAAGAAAGAATGGCAGAGGATCCCCAAATCCAGGTGAGAAAAACTTGTTGCATCATTCTCAATAAGACTCACGGCTGTACTAGCTCAAAAGGGTGCTTCTACTCAATACTGAGCAAAGGATCTGAACACTTAAGACCATGTGATATTTCAGTTTTTTCTTGTCTAATCAATTTGCAAAAATATCTACATTTCTGTTTTTTTTCTTTCAAGATTGGGTGCAGAGTGTACATTAATGAGCAAAAAAATTAACTTTTTTGATCTTATCAAATGTCTGCAATGAAACAAAGAGTGAAAAAATTAAAAGGGTCTGAATAATTTCCATACCCACTGTACAGTATATAACTATGTAAAAGGAAAAAGTTTTTCAGTAGTGCAAAGGCTGTTATGGCTAATCAGGTAATAATATTAATAAATCTGGTAGAGCTCAAAATTCACACTTAGCGTTTTTGTTGTTTTCTAAGCAGCATAAAGACTGCATATAACAAACTATAAATATACTTTTTGAAGTATTTTTATATTGAACTTGAATTTGGAACACAGGTGATACTTCAGGTTATTTTAAAAACACATTTGTTGTTTGAGGAAACGTATGCATTTTTTAATTGCTGCACGTGCTTTTGGCATAATCACCTCATTGAGAGCTATGGTTTATCTGCTGTTTTCGCTGACGCGTAATGTATCGTGGGAGAAAGAAGTGACATGAATGGGGGCAAGCACGTACTTCTAAAACAGCCATATAGCACTGCGCACAGTACGCACTACTGTACAGCTCCAAGGCGCCATGTGAACTCACTCAGGGTAAGGGTATGTTCACAAGGCATTTTTCAGATGCACGTTTGGATCCTTTTTTGGACCCAAAACAGAACCATACACGCATCTAAATGTGCAGTGTTATTTACATGTGTGCTTTTAATGTAAAAGCACGCAACGGCGTTCAGATGTCTGATTGCTAATGCATGTTTTAATACATCTTTCGAATCCGTTCAAAGAACGGACATCAATTCTTGATCCTTTTTACGCAGCAGGCAACCCTATTAAAAACTATAGGGTGCGTTTCTGCTGCAGCAAAAACGCATCCGAAACACACACCACACTTTGGGTGCATGTTGGATGAGTTTTATGCAGCGCTATTGAAAGCGTTTTTCGTATACGTTTGTACATACCCTAAGGGTGCGTTTACAAAGCAAAGACCAAATACCGGTCGGGAAATCTCAATCGGTATTTGGTCTTTTTTTTTGTCACGCAGGGGGCGGCTGTTGTCCGGTTTGCGGATTTTAGGCGCCCCCCCTTCGCACCCACATGTTCCGCCCGAAAACCGTGCGGATGAATGAACACGGTCTAAGTTTTTGGACCGCCAGCGGTGTAAAAAAACGTCTGGCAGAAAATCTGTGCAGTGGGGACTGCTGCACGGATTTTCTATTAATGTCCATGTATAAGGTTGACAGTGTTTACAGACGGCATTCAAATCCGAAAACAGGTCTGTAAAACAGACGGAAAACCTGTGCCGTGGGGACAAGCCCTAAGGGTCACTGGACACAGAATGAAAATGTATCAGCTTGTCTGCAGTAGAAAAAACAAAACACACAGCATTTCTGAAGTGGTAAAACCACACCAGATTATGAGTATTTGCTGCTGCAGGTTTTCTAGTGAAATAAGCCAGGTTTAATAATAAAACTCTGTATAATGTGGTCAGATTTCTACAACATGCTGCAAAAATAATTAACACTATGTATTCTATATATTCTAGTGAAGCCTGTCCTCATGTAATCTTGTCCTAGCTTTCATGTTTTTTTTCCCCTCTGCCTATAATAGGATAGTAAGATTTAACTTCTAATTCAGAGCCAGCCACTAAACACAGATAACCTCTTTATCAAAGAGTTGTTTTCCTGATCGAGACTGCAGGTCATAAATCAGGCACATTCTAGCGCTTGTATGACATTTCTGGCTCAGGTATACCACTTTTAAAGTGGTATACCTGTTATAGAATGAATGCGCCTAGAAATATATAGCTTTGCTATGGTTCTATTGCACCCCGCTTCCTGCACTCGCCCCTCCCCCCCCCGGTGATCAGGCGCGTTTCAATGTGCCGCAATCGCTATGTAATGCGCCTAATTATGGCGTGTGGGACATTTAAAAATGTAGCGAACGGGGCTGCGCCTGATATTGGGCTGAATAAACGGCAGATATCTGGCACAGCCCCGTGTATACAAACCGCCCATAATGCTGTAATGCCTTCTTGCACTTTTTTCCATGTTATGCAAGCCATTACTGTTATGGAATGTTAGGGAAAATGGTAAAAAATAAAATAAGTCTGTTTTTGACTTTTTTTTAACAGCAAAAGTGACAAAAAAAAAATGTGTGATTAGCATGCAGCTGTGTATTCTGCAAGGCCATTTTAAAACAGGTGTGCAGTTAGGTGTTAATCACTGAAGCAGTCTAAGTCATAGGTGGTTAGTATCTACTTAAAACAGTTTTAGAAACACAGGCTGGAGGTCATACACACAAGTATTAGGCTATATTGTACTTATACGTGCTTACACCACATATAAAAGACCAAACAATTAAAACTTACCTGGTAGGTCTGAATTTCTGTAGTATTTTTAGTACTTAAAGAGAAAAAAAAATATAGGAAGATTTGTTTATTCCTCAAATTTCTCGAAAGGGAATATATATGTACACACATATAGATCTTTCTTTTAAATAAAATGACATTTACATTAATATTGTCTCATATTACACATAGTACACATACCCAAAATGTACAACCTAAAGTTCTGGGCCACTGCCCAGCAATCAAAGGGTTAAAACAGAGTCTACATATTTTTGCAGAGGTAACATTTGACGCAAACAGTTTCATAGCTTACAAAAACATGAAAAAAGAAAAAACCCAAAAATGCAAAATGGTTATAAAATAAGTATTTTCTGATTCTTTATCATCTCCAGATAATTTTATGAAGTAATAGAAGACAAAAATGTAAATAGTTTCTCAACTATGTTTAACTCCTTAACGACCGCGCATCGTCTTTTGACGGCGGCCAGTGCGGGTCGTTCGTCTGCAGCGACGTCTTTTGACGTCGCTGCAGACATCGGGGTTTGCGGTGCCCGGCGCCGCAGCTGCGCTGGGATCGGGGCTGAACTACACAGCCCCGATCCCAGAGCATGTCCTCCGCAACCCGATGCTTTAACCCTTTGATTGCGGTGGTGCAATCAAAGGGATCCCCTGCTCTGTCGGGTGATCGGAAACGCCCGGTCACCCGACAGAGCTCAGGGACCGGCTGCACAGTCAGCTCTGGGGACCGAGCGTGGCCCCAGAGTTGTCTGTGTAAGAAGCCAGTGATTAGGACGCACTGTGTGCTGTCCTAATCACTGCCTGTGTCAGACTGACACAGATTAGCATGTATTAGCGTATATGAATATGCTAATACATTACTAAGTGTAAAAAAAAATTTAAAAAAAATGTTAAACAGTTCTCCCTTCATGGGAGTAAAAAAAAAAGTACAAAAAAACCATAAAAAGTGTAAAAAAAAAGAATAAAAAAAATAAATAATAAAATAAAAATAAATATTTAATAAAAAATAATTGTACATAAATTACACGCACAAAAAACCTACACATATTTGGTATCCACACGACCGTAATAACCTGTAGAATTAATCTAACAAGTTATTAAGTGTGAAATGTGAATGGTGTAAAAAAAAAAAAAAAAAAAACAAAAACAAATTTTGTAAAAAAATAAAAAAAAATACTGCAATTATTTATAAGTGTACTTGAACTATTCCATTATAAAGTACAACTTGTCTCGAATAAAACGAGGCCTCATCCAACTGCGTCATTGAAAAAATAAAAAAGTTACAACTGTTTTAAACGCAAGGAGGCCAAAACTAAAAAAATGTTCTGGTCATTAACTACTTTTCAGGCGTTCAGCTTAAGGGGTTAATAAGGGAAATTAAAGCATTTCACCTGTAATTCAGTTTTTAAAGAGTGCTGGCCTTTAAGACATTACTGAAGTTGGCTGCTGACAGCATGATTGATGATTATGTTGAAAGCTCTGTGAAACTTCCTGCTTCTAAACTGGGAGAGTCCACTGTGCAGTGGGTAGCCTGTAAATCTGTATGCTCTGTAAAGTGGAAAGCTTTATACTGCTATTCTCATGCAGGATATTATTAAATTAGCAGCAGTATAAAATGGATGCATGTATTCTATGGAGCAGGAGGCTGGAAGCAACAGGTAAACCCTGTCAGACATATGCCCTCTGTGTGCTGCGCCTGCTGCATTGTATGTACAGTGAGAGACTCAAATCTTGTACAATCAGCTATGTCCTCAGCTTCCCCTGCACACTTGGTATCTTGCACAGAAGGAATCCTACCAGATTGTGACCTCTACATGACAAAGTGAAAGTAAAACTGGTTTCCCGCTAATAATGAGGGAAATTGATTTGCTAGTTATATGTATATGAGAAAAGTCTGATAATTACATATTTAACTGCTATTTAGTTTGTGGGCGTGGTTTCCTAGAGCAGCTCACCAATTCATTACCAAATTAAAGTTTTCAAACACAATTGGTGTTTGGTGGGGGGGGGGGGGGGGGGCGTTATTGTAGCGCTCCCTCCCTTGCATGCCCTGCCATGCTTTTAAACAGCAGCTTACAACCACATGCAGGTTATTACTGTATTTGAAAGAAATCGCCTAACAGATTTTGGGATGCTTTATATCCAGGATTTCTTGTGAAAAAATAAAGATTGCTGTATATTTCTGGAAACAATTTCGCATTTTCATGGCCTAATGTTACAAAAAATTTGTGAAACACCTGTGTGGTCAATATATTTGCTACAAACCTGTATATATTTCTGAAGGGGAGTGGTTTCCAAAAGATGGTCTTTTTAGGGGTGTTTATTAAGTTTTAACACTTTAGAGTGTTAGCAATCCTGTAATGGTGCCAAATATATATCCTAGTTAAAATGAGACCCCAAAATACAGTAGGTGTTCCTTCTATTTGGAGGCCTATCGAATATCACCACATATGGGATATTACTAAAAATGGCAGAATTGTGGGCATCAATGTTAAGTAGCATTTCCATGTTATTATCAACTATGTTTCAGTAAAATAAAATAAAAAAATGGATCAAACTTTAAAAATCAGAAAAAAAAGTGAACTTTTGAAGTTCAATCTTCCTGTTTTAATTCCTGTGAAACAAGTAAAGGGTTAAACTAAATAGTTGTTGCAAATTTTATTGAAAATGTGAAAAATTACTATTAAATTTATAATCCACCTAATGTATAAAATAAATTATGCCAACATAAAGTAGACTTACGGTAGATGCTAGTTAAACAATTTTGTGTGCTTTAACAACTGTCTTACATGCATAAATTTTTGAACTTAAGATATTTGCCATTTTCAAATATTTTTATATTTTTAACTAACAAACAAGGAATGTATTGACCAAATTTATTACCAACTTAAAGCAATGTGTCACAAGAAAAAAAACCTCTAAATCACATAGATAGGTAAAAGAGTTATTGCCACATAAAAGATGTCAGATTTTAACCCCTTCCCGACATTGGGTGTATGCATACGCCCTAGCGGGAAGTGACTTCCCGCAAATGGACGTATGCATACGCTCTGGCGATCGCGATTACCGCTGGGTTCATGCCCCATCACCCCCGGCCGGAGTGAGCTCCGGCCGCGGGTGAAAAACGCATCATTACCGCAGCCTGTCATGGCCGCGATAATGATGCCGCAGGCAGGAGGAGTGAGCTCCCTCTGCCTACGATCGGCGAGGCAAGCGGCACAGATGCCGCTCGCCCGTCTCCTACCAGACTCCCCGGATGCTGTCTGAATGCATCAGGGTAGTCTGGTGACGTCACCATCCCACAATCTTTGTGGGCAGGGTGTCACTAGTTTCCAGGCGACCTAGCACAGCATAACGCTGTCCGACGGCTCTTCAAACAGCAACTATGATTGTTTTTCCCAGTGGGATTTGCTGTTACAAAATCCTCACGGGGAAAATGAAAAAAATGTAAAAAAGTAAAAAAAAAAGAAAAAAAAGCAAAAACAAAAAAAAAAAAAAATAAAACACATACACTGCCTTTTCCCTTTTACAAACGCCAACCCGCCCCAAAAAAGATCAAAAATAAAAAAATCCCCAATTGGTATCGCCGCGTGCGAACGATCCACCCTATAAATCTGCATGTTAATTAACCCGTATGGTGAAGCCGTAAAAACAAAAACAAAAAACAGTCCCAAAATTTGCGATTTTCCTGAGCACATTAAAGGGAATAAAAAGCGATCAAAAACTCAATAAACGAAAAATTTTGTACCAATTAAAACGTCGTTCATCCCGCAAAAAAAATTTTTAACGCTCTGTGTACGGAAAAATAAAAAAAAGTTAGGCCTCAGAAACAGGATGCAAAAATATTATTTAACAAAATAAAAACACTTTTTTTTTTTTTTTTAAATGCTTCCAAATTTAAAAAAAAAAACATATAAATAGGGATCCCCCGAATCGTATCGACCCTGAATAAAGCTAACTGATACTGCACGGTGAGTGCTGTGAAAAAAAAAATAAAAAAACACACAGGATTGCAGTATTTTCTTCACCCCCCCTTCCAAAAAAAGGGATTTAAAACTGATCAAAAGTCGGTCCCCCCAAAAAAGAACCAAAAAAAAACGTAAACTCATCCCGCAAAAAAAAAGCCCCTACACAGCTCCGTACCAGAAAATTAAAAAAAATTAGGGGCCTCAACTATGGCGATCAAAAACGTGTTTTTCCTTTTTGAAAAAAAGTTTTTTTATTGTGTAAAAGCAGAAAAACCCTAAAAAAAAAACAAATTGGGTATCGCTGTAATCGATCGACCTGCTGAGTAATACTAGCAGTCACAAACCCTGCACGGTGACCGCTGTTAAAAAAAAAAAAAAAACCAAAAACCAGGAATGCTGTTTTTTGTTAAAAAAGCCTCACAAAAACCTAATAAAAAGTGATCAAAGCGGCATATGCCCCCCAAATGTACTAATAAAACGTCAACCACCCACAAAAAAAACCCATAACAGCTCCGAACAAAAAAACTGAAAAGTTATGGCTATCAAAAGGCAACAAAAAACGCAATTTTTTTTATAGACCTATTTCTATTGTGTAAAAAAAATAAAAACATAAAAAAACAAAAATAAAATTATAAAAAATTTGAAAAAAAATTTGAACCCGGACCTCCCATATAAAATATCCTGCCCATTGATCGAGGTAACGCTGTAAAATTGAAGCAAAAAAAAATGGGGGAAAGGGGCGCCCCTCATTTTCGCCCAATCAAAAAAAAAAACTTTGGCCCTTAAAAAATGTCAATAAACCCCCCCTTAGAAGAATCAAGGGGGCTGTGAATCCCAAAATGGGGGCTTGGGGAAGGTTCCCTTTCGGAAAATTTTGGGGGTTTTTGAAAGGACATGGCCCACCAAAATCTGCGTTCCAAAACCAAAACCCCCTCCCTTATACGCCCTGAGCGCCCAAACAGCAGTTTAAAACCCCACATGTGGGTATTCCCGAACTTGAAGAAATTGCGAACAAGGTTTTGGGTGTTTTTTTTTTCCCAGGATGCCTTGAAAAAATTAAAAATTTTCAGTAAAATTGCAGATTATTGGAAAAAAATTTTAAAATTTTCACAGCTAACCTAAAAAATTTGTGAACCTGTGGGGTCGTATGCTCACTACACCCCTGGATATTTTCCCTTTAAGGGGGTGTATTTTCCCAAATTTTGGGGTTTTTTTAGGGGTTTATTAATTTTTTTAGCACCTTGGGTGTCCGCAAAACTGAAAAGGCCCCAAAAATAAAATCTAATGAAAAGAACCCCCAAGTCCAGTGGGTCCCCTCCTATTCTGGGGCTTTGGGATAGCCAAATAATGCCTGGGGGCCCATAGGGATTCTCTGAAAAGGGCAGAATCGGGGAATCAATTTTAATTTTGCTTTTCCCTACACTTTTACGTATTCTTGTAAATAATCAAAAAAAGGAAAATCGCAAAAAAAAAAAGTAAATTTAAAACTTCACTTCCACTTTTTTTTAAATTTCCTTAAACCCCCAAAGGGGTTTTAATAAACTTCCTAAATGCGGTTTTGAATACTTTTGGGGTGTAGTTTCTTAGATGAGTCATTTAGGGGGTTATCTAACATACAGGTCAATAAAAGTCACTTTAAACGGGGACTGGCCCAAAAAAATTTCTTGCAAAATTTTGTTGAAAATTTTGAAAAATTACAACTAAAATTTAACTCCCCCTAATTTCGTAAAAAAAAAAAAAAAAAAAAAAAAGACATTTAAAAAAACATTGGCAAACTACAGCAGACAAAAGGGTGAAAAGGCCCTAGTTAAAACAATTTTGAGTGGGAATAACATCGTCTTACAGCAAAAATTTTTGAATTTTAAAAAAATTTGGTAAATTTTTTCAAATTTTTCAAGATTTTTTGATATTTTTTCACAAATAAAACAAGCATTTTTTGGACCAAAATTCTTACTATTTAAAAGTAAAATGTGCACGAGAAAACAATCCTGAATCACATGGATAGGTTAAAGTGTCAAAAAAGTTATTCTCACATAAAGTGACACATGACAGATTTCAAAAAATGGGGCTCTGTCAAGAGGCCAAAAACTGGCTCCGGCGGGAAAAGGGGTTAAAAATGGGCTCCCTTGAGGCAAAATAAATATATTACAAACTTTCTTATTTTTCCTTTGCAGTGTTTGTTTTTGAAAGTGGTTTTTAAAAAAAAAGGACATTTAAGAATTCCCTTTCGCCTATACCATGGCACTGACAAGTAAGAAAGTTGATGGCTCCTTGTACTACCACAGGTTTCAACTGTATCCACATCCCAAAAGCGTTAAGTCTCGACTGGGCACCCACAGCATGTGAGGACAGTAAGTAGATAAAACTTAGTGAAATTTTGTTGAACCAACTTCTTTTGGGTTTTGAAAACAACTGAAGAATTTTTAAAAAAAAAGGGGAAGAAAGTCCCCCCCCGGAAAAAATCCTAAAACCGCAAAGTACCTCTATACTTACAGTAAAAAAGGTTGAGGCAATGTAGAAAGTCTTACCTTTTTATACATGTCTGTGTTATGTTCCGAAAAAAGGACCATGTCTCCAGCTGATCTGGTAAAAGGGAAAAAAAACCAAAATGGGGTAAATTGTGCAACTGGTGTGCATTTTTCTATAGGTAACTAATGTGCAGACCTTTTTTTGTCACTGTTTATCTATACTGGTATCTTTTTTAAAAAATTGATTTTTTAAATTTTTGGGTTTATTTTTATAGTACTCCTGTTTTTAAACACAAAAGAAGCTAATTTTTCAAGCTTCAGGTTTCAACCATTTCCACCTTTATAAACCTTAAAACAACCCTTTTCCCACCCCAGCAGACCACCCAACCCCAAATCTATTGTACCAGTTCAAATGAGAATAAGTCTGTAATTCTTTTGCTCACCTAAGATTTTGAGACTTTTTGTGACACATTGAGGTTTATGTAAGTGGTAAATTTTGGTTGACTGAAAGTGTAGCCCAACAGAGGACATTTATCGGAGATATGCAGGATAGGTGTCAGATCACAACACAAGAGAAAACTACTCATCACTAGTCACATTATCAGCATGTTCATGCAAGTGCCAATCTTTTGGCAACGTTCAAAAAAACAGGAAAAATTTCCAGGGTCGGGGTGAGTAAGGACAAAAGTTTTCAAAAAATAATAAAAATCCAGTTTTTTTTCTTAAACATTTTAAAAAAAAGTACCTAAACGGACAAACGCATATACAACGTTTAAAATTCCTGGATGTTTTATCTACGTTTTGAAAGACTATATGTGCCATTAATCCAACGACCCCGGGGATTTTTTACTGTTTCTTAGGTGTCAGATCGCCTAGATCCCCACTGGTTGCTAGAATGAAAGTCCCAAGCCCCAGTTCCTCATAACATATGCCTGCAGCGAGGAGAAATTTGAATGTAATTGTAGATGAGCATGTACTCTGTTGTCTTGTTTTAGGTCTGTGGGGCTGATGGAAATAAGCATTGTTGCAGATTTGGTGCGTAGTGTTTGAATTTAAAAGTTAAAAAAAACATATTTTTTCCCGCATTGGGCATATTTAAATTTTTTTTTTTTTCTGATTTTAATTCGGGACAGTTTTTATTTTTCATGCAAAGCATCATTGGTTTTGTTGCATTTTTTTAAATCATCTAATGAATGACTAGTGGAATGGGAGTGGGCTATAAATTATACCTGTCATTTTTTGTGCATTTCACACAGTAAGGCTATGTGCAACAGCATTTGACAAAATGCGTCCCAAATCTAGGCCTTTTTTTCTTTTTTAACTTGTTGTCGGCCCCCTACATTTAAATTACAGGCCAACGGGGAAAACTAGCAAACCGCGGAAAAAACATGCTGCATGTTCTGCCGGATTTTAAACCCGACGGTAAAAACCTGTGCTGTATAGACTACAGCCATAGTTTTTCTTTCAAACTTAAGCACAGGGTAACGGTCGGGGTTTTTAAATGAATTCAAAATACTGAAATCGCTGAAAATCCTACAGCATTTCTGTGCTGTATAGACATAGCCTAACAGTACACATCTTTGTCCTGTTTGTACCATTTATCAGTTTAGATAAAATAAAGCACCATACTCCACCATAATAATAAACAATATGGGCCACATGTATAAAACGCTAGGCCCCAAAACCACTTCGTTGCCCATAGCAACCAAATCAGGGGTCCCCCCTTTTTTTCCAACCAATAAAAATGAAAAGGATCGCTCTGATTGGGTTTCTGCGGGCAAACAAAGTATTTTTTGACCTAGACAGTTTTCATACAAAGTGGGCCCCCTATTTCTTTCCCAAACCCTAGCAAATAAAGATCTTGAAATATTTATCTTTGTCACGTGTATTATAAATTTTATTAAATTATCAAATAATAAAAAAAAATACAAAATACAATTTAACCACATATAAGTAACACTGACTGTTGGTAACTAAAAATACAAAAAAAAAAAACGTTTAACCCTATAATGCATGAATTTTTATTTTCTTTCAAAAAAATTGTTGCAACTAATGGCTCTTCAAGAGTCTTCCAAGAAAGCCAATTACATGTAAATGACTACATTCCATTACAAGAACAGAACTCACCGCATAGTGGTGAGATCTCATGTACAATTTTAAAAAAACATTTCAAATTTGAATCATAGTATTTAAAATTCTCAGCACAAATTTAGGGGTTTTTTTGTAGGGGGAAGTCCCCCCCCCCCAATACATTTTTCACACCACACTTATTGAAAACAAAAAAGGATAAAAACCTGCTTTAACGGTCATTTTGTTAGACACTTAACCTACAGCTGCACAATGCCTTTTCTATCACCATGAGATACAATGGTTTCTTTTTACATAGACTTAAACTTTAATTAAGTACTTTATAAATCACCCATCAATATGTACAGTTTCTGTAAATTGGCACCAACTAGGTAAAGGAATGTGTAGTCTGATCGAAAAAGTCAATATAAGCCATTACAAGACGTTTGTCTGACAACAGGTTCTTAACCCCATAAATATGTTTTTTATATTGCCACTTTCATTCTTAAATTAGTACTAATCGAATTACCTACATACATTGTCCGCTACATATTTTATTAGCTATTTTAAAAATGACAATACTTGCAGGGTGCTGTACTTTCTAGGGGGGTTACATACATAATGTGACAAAGCACAGAGGCAACAATAATTGACTAACAACTAGTACAGAGGGAGATAGGACCCTGCCCTTGAAGGATAATCTACAATGAAGGAGGAAAGAGACAGGTGGTGAGGGTCAGACATGTTTGTGGGGTGGTGAAGGGGCAGTGGGGTTATTGTAGGTTATAGGCTATCCTGAAGAGATATGTTTTCAGGTTGATTTTAAAGTTCGTGAAAGTGAAGAGTCTGATGTTTTGGCATAATGAGTCCTAGAGTATATAGCATGAACTGTAGAAATCTTGGAGACCAAAAGAAGTTTATATGGGAAGAGCAAAAAAGAAGGTAAGCAGCAAAGATTGCATAATGAGAGGTATCTGGAGACTAAATCAGAGATGTATGTGGGAGAAGGGACAGGTTATGAAGAGCCTTGTAGGTCATGGTTAGTAACAAGCTGAATTCGCTGAGCAATGGGAAGCCATCAAAGTGATTGTCAGAGGAGAGGGGCAGAGAAAAAGCAAGGAAAGAAGTAGATCAGACGGGGAGCACAATTGAGCATAGATTGAAGGGGAGCAAGAGTTCTATATGGGAGGCCGCAGAGAAGGATGCTGCAGTAGTTTAGGTGGGAGATGACATGGGGCATGGACTAGCATTTTTGTAGCATCAGAGTTAAGGAGTGAGTGGATTTGCGAAATATTTTTCAGGTGGAGGAAAGGGCTTGGATGTGGGGTTTGAAGGATAGAGAGGAGGCAAAGGTTATCCCAAGGCAACAGACTTGCAGGACTGGTGAGAGTGTAGAGCTATTGACAGTGATAGATGCAGTGGGGGGATAGAGTAGGATGACATTAAAGAGACTGGAGGAGGATATGGACAATAAACACTCAGATCCTGGAAAGCAGACCGTTAACATCTAGGGCGGAAATGTAAAGTTGGATGTCATCAGCATATAGGTGGTATTGAAAACTGTGTGATACTATGGACTGACTCAGGTCAAAAGCGTAGATAAAGAGTAGAGGACCCATGACTGACCCCTGGGGGACACCAATAAAGAGGGGGCAAGAAAATTAGGTGGTTTGAGAGTGAGAGACGCTGAACCTCTGATCAGAGAGGTATGAGGAGATCCAGGAAAGGGCCAAGTCCATGATGCTGAGGGAGGAGACATTTGTAGCAGGAGGGAATGGTCGACTGTGTAAAAGGCAGAGGACAGGTCTGAGAGTAGAAGCACAGAGTAGTGGTGTGAGGCTTTAGCAGTTAATAGGTCGTTGGTGACTTTGGTTAGGGCAGTTTCTGTAGTGGTGGGATCAAAAACCAGACTGCACTGGGTCTAGAACAGAGTAAGAGGAGAGGACAGTTTAAGATCGATGTACTGTTGGAAAGTTTGAAGACAAATGAAAGCGGTGAGACAGGGTGGGAGCTGGACAGAGAGGAATGGTCAAGAGACTGTTTCTTAAATATGGGTGTGATGGTTGTGTGTTTAAAGGCGGAAGAGATGATGCCAGAGGTAAAAAATAAATTGAAAAGACGGGTGAGGGCTAGAATAACAACAGTACTAAGGTCTGGGATGAGGTGGATGGGATTGGGTCAAGATTACAGGTAGTGAGGTTAGATTTGGAGAGTTGAGAAGAAAGCTGGTCATGAGTAACAGTAGAGAAGCAGGTTGGGGGGGGGGAACATTGTGCAGGTATAGATGTGGACATTAAGGGCTGTGCAGCTATATGGGTGGGCAGTGGGGACTGGGAAGCATTCTCTCATGAGGTTGCTCTTGTTTAAGACGTGAGTGGCAAAATCATCTGCTGTGAGAAGAGATGGGAAGGTGGTGAATAGTTGTCTAAAGTTGAGAGACAGAGAGGATATAACAGTGGTAACATAATACTGTATGGCAGAGACGAGTGCAGACATGAATTTGAGGAGTGATTGTATGAGGTGAGGTCATCAGTGGATTAGGTTTTCTTCCAGCAGGGATCAGCAATTCTGGAAGTTTGCCTCAGCTTTTTGGTTGAATCTATGTGCCAGGGTTCTCGTTTAATTTTGTGGGTTCTGTTGTGTGAGAGGCGGGCGACCAAATCAAGAGTGGATGTGAATGTATTGTTGTAGAAAGCATCTGGGTCATAAAAGGAGAATATGGTAGAAATGGGTGCAAGAGTCAGAAAAAGAGCGGGGTTGCACTACATTTGAGACGGGGGGCAGTTGGGGCGGAGAGTGCAGTAAAGGTAAAAAGATTGTGGTCAGACATAGGGAATGGAGTTTTTGAGAAGTTAGATAAGGGGCAGAGGTGAACCCTAGGTCCAGCGTGTGTCCCTCTGTAATTGGCTAAAAAGGTTCACTGTGAGAGACAATAGGGCACAACATACTACCATTCAAAAGTTTGGGGTCACTTAGAAATTTCCTTATTTTTAAAGGAAAAGCACATTTTTTTTTCAATGAAGCTTGCACATTAAATGAATCAGAAATACTCTATGCATTGTTAATGTGGTAAATGACTATTCTAGCTGCAAACGTCTGGTTGTTAATGCAATATCTACCTAGGTGTATAGATGCACATTTTCAACAACCATCACCCCAGAGTTCTAATGGTACATTGTGTTTGCTAACTTTGTAAGAAAGCTATTGGATATTTTGAACACCCTTGAAAACCTTTGTGCAAGTATGTTAGTACAGCTGAAAACAGTTTTGCTGATTAGAGAACCTATAAACTGACCTTTTGAGCTAGTTGAGAATCTGGAGCATTACATTTGTTGGTTCGATTAAACTTGCAAAATGGCCAGAAAAAGAGAAGTTTCATGTGAAACTTGGCAGTCTATTCTTGTACTGAGAGATGAAGGCTATTCCATTCGAGAAATTGCCAAGAAATTGAAGATTTCCTACAACGGTGTGTATTACTCCCTTCAGAGGAGAGCACAAACAGGCTCTAACCAGAGTAGAAAGAGAAGTGGGAGGCCCCGCTGCCCAACTGAGCAACAAGACAAGTACATTAGAGTCTCTAGTTTGAGAAATCAACACCTCACAGGTCCTCAACTGGCAGCTTCATTAAATAGTACCCGCAAAATGCAAGTGTCAACATCTACAGTGAAGAGGCAACTCCGGGATGCTGGCCTTCATGGCAGAGTGGCTAAGAAAAAGCCATATCTGAGACTGGCTAATAAAAGGAAAAGATTAATAATGGGCTAAAGAACACAGACAATGGACAGAGGAAGATTGGAAAAAAGTGTTATGGACACAGAAATCGAAGTATGAGGTGTTTAGACCACACAGAACAACTGAAAAGATGCTGGAAGAGTGCCTGATGCCATCTGTCAAGCATGGTGGAGGAAATGTGATGGTTTGGGGTTGCTTTGGTGCTGGTAAAGTGGGAGATTTGTACAAGGTAAAAGGGATTTTGAATAAGGATATCACTCCATTTTGCAACGCCATGCCATACCCTGTGGACAGCGCTTGATTGGAGCCAATTTCATCCTGCAACAGGACAATGATCCAAAGCACACATCCAAGTTATGCAAGAACTATTTAGGGAAGAAGCAGGCAGCTGGTATTCTATCTGTAATGGAGTGGCCAGCGCAGTCACCAGATCTCAACCCCATTGAGCTCTTGCAGGAGCAGCTTGACCGAATGGTACACAAAAAGTGCCCATCAAGCCAATCCAACTTGTGGGAGGGGCTTCTGAAAGCATGGGATGAAATTTCTCCAGATTACCTCAGCAACTTAACAGCTAGAATGCCAAAGGTCTGCAATGCTGTAATTTCTGCAAAGGGAGCATTCTTTGACGAAAGCAAAGTTTGAAGTAGAAAATGATTTCAAATAAAAATCATTATTTCTAACCTTGCCAATGTCTGGACTATATACATTTTGCAACTCATTTGATAAAAGTATGAGTTTTTCAGGGAAAACACAAAATTGTCTGGGTGACCCCAAACTTTTGAACTGTAGTGTATAAAGCAAAAAGAACCTGAATAAACAATGAATATCACTTATGAAGTACACAATATTGCATACATTTTGTGTCACAGGGCACTGCAATTAATACTGCTCAGGAAATTTATCAGATTAGATTTGAAATGATTAAGATAGACAATATGCAATTATAATATCAACCTGTTGATTCAAAATGAACCTGTTGCCATCAGAATCTTTCAAACTGTGGCTGTTCAATCTAATTATTAATTCTTTTGTATGCTAATATGCATTCAATCTGTTTTAGTTGTCAGTAAGCCCAGTAACATTTGCAGAGTCAACCCCATATTTGATTGAAATCATTCATCAGCAGTTAGTCAGTACAATGTCATTGTTGACATTCACATACTGAGCGTTCACAAAACATGACTAGTTAAAAGGAAACCGGTCACGTTGCTTATGCTGCCCTTGAAAGCGGTTTCTACCAGTGTGTCGCTTGTGTCATAACTTTCAGCAGATTTTGGTAAATAACTTGGCAGCAATGGCCACAGTATTCATGAGCAGACCAGAACCTCCTACTACTGCTGATTGACCGTTTTCTACTTATTACTGCACATAAACTGGTAACTGCTTCACAATTCTTATTTTTGAGCAATATTTTTTTGCTGCTCCTCTAATATTTTAAGCCTACATTTTAACTTGCTATACAAAAAAAATATCGGATTTAACTTTTGCAATCTTTTTAATAGCCTGCAGAGGTCAGTTTGCTACTAAATAAAACAAGTCAAATAAAATACTTTATTAGTCATGTTTTGTTTAAGTCCTAAAAACTAACCAATGTTTACTGTCATATTAATTTTTTGTTAGAAATCCATGGGTGTCCAAAATGTGTTTTTTTCGCAGATTTTTTCGGCTGGTGTAAAATATCTATTGTATAGATAGCGTTTGTGTGCCATACATTTTTTTTTCTGATCTTGGATAATTTTTACATGTTAATTAAAGGGGTGTTTTCACCATAATGTTTCACAAAGTCTGCTCTTCATAGCAAACTTCAGGCTCCCACTTCCTGGTTAGGCTACGGCCGGTTCTACAGCTAATATTGGCATATGAGCTCTGCTAATCCTATCTGGGCCTCTTAAAGGGACATTGCTAATAGAAAGGTTTATAAAGTGACTAGAAGGCTACAGAGCTCTAAATGGTTAAAGTTTGTCAGTAACATATAAATAAGCTCCTGTGCTACTGATCAGACACAGCAGGATGTGATGTCACCTTTCCCTGGAGTAATAAGAGAATAGAGAGATGGTTGATAACCCAGGGAAGCTTGTATACACAAGCAGGAGATTAGAACTGCTATAGCTCTGCAAAGTAGCAAAACCAGATCAATGTATTTGGTAATAGTTCTGCCTTAAAGGGTTATTCTCACCATAGTGATTAGCCTGAAACATGTAGGCAGAGGTAAATAAAGACTATGACCAGCTTATATTCAGTGTATAGTAGGGTATATAGTTGTCAAAAAGTGTCTCTATTTCTCAAGTATCTAATTTTTCTAGTGCACCAATCTTTAATCTGCAGCGACCCATGTTCAGATAGCTGCCTGACCATACTAAAGAGGAAATCAGACTTTCATGCATTAATTATATGGGGATCGTGTTAATGTACTTGTAAACAGCAGTTAATTTGACTAAGCAGAAAACATCGTTGGGGTACACTGAAACCACTTCACTAGACCATTTCCTGGCAGCAGTAAAACAAAACAGCTACAACAAAAGACAATACATGATAGCTATGCATTTACCAGTAATTAGCGACTTGTGATAACTGGCAAATTTTTTATGCAAATCCATGCTGTTTGATAAAGATCCATATGCCTATTTTCAAATAATTAAACAAATGTTCAAACAGAAGATTGTTCATTTTGTGGAAAATGCTTTGACTTCATATTGGCTAACACTTTGGGAATACTTTGGGAGCATGAATGATAAGATTTGACCAGTGGTTGGAGCAGATCCTTTTTATTACATATAAAAATTTTTTGTCTATGGACAGCCTTAAAAACATTACTAAACATGCTCCAGTTCACTAGCAAGAGGAGGAAGAAAATGGTGAAACAGATCTGTGACTGTACAGAACTGTAATCAGCCTACAGCAGCTTACAACTATGTACCAAGAAATACAGGAACCCAAGTGTCAAATTATTCTTACTTTCCAGTAGTATATTGCAGCTGCCCGATAACAAATTGTTCTTTTATTTTGTACTGTAAACTATGCAGAAGAATTAGTCTTTATACTTGTTCAGCTGCTATGGTAACCATCCCCCTGGATCACATCCAGCCCTATACAGTACACCATAACCTGGTCAGGAATCACGGTCTCTATTTTCTCCACTATATTCTGCTGCTAGGTTTGACAAAAAAAAAAAAATCACAAAATAAATAAGCTAAGTAGAATTATTAAAAAAGAAAGATACAAATACATTTGACTAGGCAATACCCTAACATATGTAACATTTGGATAATATTGCTGTATAATTTGTAATGTTGCAACGATCTGTTAGATAATATCACAAGAAGGACCATCATTCTACGCCTGGGCGCTTTCTGCAGATATTCAGACCTATGTGCAGCAACATGCAATGCATTGCTCAACCATTTATCTTGAGATGATACATCTTGTCTAACAAAATTATGTGAAAAAGGTAAACGTCAATCAATATTTGTCCATCCTCTGGTGGGTACCTACAGGACACAGCTAAGGAAGAGTTGGAATTAAAAAATCCACAAAGCAGGAGCTGCTCACCTTCAAGTTTTGCTCTAATGCCTTGAAAGGAAAGGATTTTGCAGTCCTTACAGATTTTAGCCATGGCATTAGTATTCCATATGGTATTAAATTGGTATTAAATACCCATGAGCTTAAAAAGACAATCATGTGGTCATCAATGTAAAAGCCAACATATTTCACTGTCAGTTATTAATTTTAATGCTGCCTTAAAGCACGGGGAAATATGTCACTAACACTTAAATCAAAGCCCCTAGTAACCTAGTAAATACAGAGGACATATGGTTCTTTTAAATCCAATAGAGAAAAGTCACATCTGTTCTGTGTACAACGATTCTTTTTTTTCCCTCTCTCTTCTCAGTCTTTTATACAACAGTAGAAAAGGCAGGCTCTGCCAAAATATAGCACAAAGGTTTTTTTTTTCTGTTTACACATTTTTCCTCCTCAACAAATAAGAAAATCAAATATTGTTAACATAGCACAAATAATTGATCAGTCTCTGTAACTCAAAGAAAACATTTTGAATTTAAACACCAATTTTTTTGGGGATTCATCACTTTCATCAAGTATAGATTACATACTGTATTTTATATACATAGTGTCTTGCAAAAGTATTCATACCTCTTGAACTGTTTCTCATTTTTAAACATTACAGTCAATATTCACCTTCCTGAGTCAATATTTTGTAGGTCCACCGTTAGCAGCAATGACAGGTGAAGTCTGCTGGGATATTTCTCTTCCAGCTTTGCACATCTAAAGGGTGGAATTTTTTGTCCATTCATTCTTTTTTGCAATATAGCTTGAACTCAGTAAGATGGGTTGGCAAATGTCTGAACGGCACTTTTCAAGCCGTGCCACAGTTTCTCAATGGGATTTATGTCTGGGCTTTGACTTGTTATTTTAACGCATGAATATGCTTTAGTTTATACCATTCCACTGTAGCTTTGGCTGTATGTTTAGGTTCTTGTTCTGCAGCCTCTAATTCCTCCGGGATTGCACTGTATTTCGCTCCAACTTCCCATCAACTCTGAACAGCTTCTCAAGTTCCTGCTGAAGCAAAGCATTCCCCTCAGCATGGTGCTGCCACCACCATGTTTCACAGTGGGGATTGTGTGTTCAAGGTCATGGGCGAAGTTATCTTTCCACCCATAGCATTTAGGCCAGAAAGTTCCATTCTGGTCTCATTTGACCAGAGCACCTTCTTCCACCTGCTTGCTGTGTCCTTTATATAGCTTTTTGCAAACAGGACTTCTTATGGTTTGCTTCCAAAAAGGGTTTTCTTCTAGCCACTCTTCCATACAGGTCAGTTTTATGGCATACAAGACTAATAGCTGTCCTGTGGACAGATTCTCCCACCTAAGCTGTGGCTATCTGCAGCTCCTCCAGAGTGACCTGGGCCTGCAGGCTGCTTTGAACAGTGCTCTGGGCTACTTTTCTTAAAACCGGACGCTGAAATTCACTTTGCCACAACTTTATCTGTAAGCGGTCTGGTGTCTGCCTTTTTTCAGGATACCGTTAGTTCATTAGTGCTCTAAAACCTTTGAAGCCTTCACGAAAAAGCTGTAGTTATTCTGAGAATAAATTACATACAGATCTACTTTATTTACTAATAAGTTGACTTCCATAGGCAACTGGTCACACTGGATTTTATTTAGGGATATCAGAGTACAAAGGGTTGAATACATATGAATGCCACTTTTCAACAAAAGTTTCAGTAATTACTGCAGTTCAGTAATTAAAGTCGATTCACTCGAGAAGAAATGATGGCCGCCAACGATGCTGGAGACGTCAAGGAGAGGAGAGAACTATCCATCAGCCAGGTCAGGTACCAGTTAGGTACCCTTGCTGGTTGTCTAGTATGCAGACCACGCTGATGTAAACTGTTGAGAATGGCCTGACATTACACTTTGTTGACTCACACCTCCCTTTAATGTGCCTGAAGTTGTGTGGCATTCATCAGCCGGTTCCGCAGGGCATTGTTTACAATGAAGTGGACATGAAGTGTGTAATGTAGCCAAAGGACATCCACTTCTTTACCTTTCTGTGAATTTTTCAGTCTCTCTGCATCTATTGCAACCTGCTGATGAAACCTTGTGACACTTTTGTCAGGGAGCACCCTGTTTTGAGCCTCTCAATGGTGAGGTACTATCAATTGTAAGGTAATCTCATGATGTTAAAATGTGGAGGAGGACTGATTAAATTCCAATGATTTCCTTAATTTATTGGGCGATTCAGAGATCAAACACCTGTTGTGAATTTTGTCATTTATCTCCTTGTTAGAGATCGGCTAGTTGTGCAAAAAGTACTGAAACATCGAACAGTTGGACATGTGCATTATATATATACACACACACACACATACACTCACGTGCACAAACAGTACACAAGTATATTTAGGTCATTACTGCCTTATTTGTGCAGTTTGATAATACACTGCATTAGTTGAGAATATGTAGTTGCTACCTACCTAAGCTGTGATGTCTTCATTGGATTGCTAGCTGAAGAGAAAGAAAAAACTACTTTAGAAAAAAAAAATATCAAATATGTTTTCAGTATATACACACTGATGTTCTATTTATTAGCCACCTTTATCTTTCTGAATTTCACAGTACATCCTAAAGATAAAAGGTGCGAATCCACAATAAAACATTTCTCCTTGGTATAAATTTTAATGTTTAATTGTGATTTTGGAGTATCATGAGAAGAAACCCTGTTGGGTTGAGGGATGATTTCATGAACCATAAGACTGTCTGGATTCAGTTCTAGAAAGTATAACTAGCTATTTTGAGTATGTGCTTTGTAACCACAAACAAGTAGATGGAACAAAGAAAATATTTTAAAATAGTGCACATCACGTGATTCTGGTGTCAAAGCTCTTAAATTTTCTTTTACCAAATAAGTTATGGCAAATATGAATCTGACTGGCCAGTAACATTTTATCTACGCAGTTTAGCTGAATAGCATTTCTAACGTTTCTTTGGCTTTAGAATGTAAGGCTGGGTCCACATCATAAAAGACAAAATATTAGTCAGATTCTGAATGCTAACTGCATTGTCCGAGGAGTATTTTGACAGTATTATACACATTTTTTTTTTTAAACAGTATTCTTTTTGTTGGCACGGTTTCAGTTTTTCAACTTCTTTTGTCAGACAGCAGTGTAGAGATCTATCAATAGAGAGTGTGTGTGTGTTGTGTGTGTGTGTGTGATGTGTGTGTGTGTGTGTGTGTGTGTGTGTGTGTGTGTGTGTGTGTGTGTGTGTGTGTGTGTGTGTGTCAGTAAAAAAAAAAATACAGGAAATCACAGTGTATGTTTTTTATATAATTAGCATTTTCTTGCATGAAATAAGTATTTGATGCAATTGAAAAACAGAACTTATTATGTACAGAAATCTTTGATTGCAATTACAGGAGGTCAGACATTTCCTGTATTTCTTGACCAAGTTTTCAGGGATGTTGCGGAGTTACATTGAGTTCCAGCTCCCTCCAGAGCTCCGATTGCGTTCAGGTCTGAAGAGTGGCTAGGCCACCCCAGGATCCTGAAATGCTTCTGACAGAGCCACTCCTTAATTTCCCTGGCTGTATGTTTCGGATCATTGTCCTGCTGGAAAACCTAGTCACATTCCATCTTTAATGCTCTTACTGAAGGAGGTTGTTGGCCAAAATCTTCCGATACATGGCCCCATCCATCCTTGCTTTAATACGGTACAGTCATCTTCTCCCCTTTGCAGAAAAGCACCCCCAAAGCATGATCTGTGCACCCTCAATCTTCACGGTTGGAACGGTATTCTTGGGGTTGTACTCATCCTTCTTCCTGCAAACACAGCGAGTGGAGTTGATCAAGTTCTTTTTTGGTCTCATCTGACCACATGACCTTTTCCCATGCCTCCTCTAAAGTTCACCAATGACCATCTGGATGATCCAATTAGGTCTGGACATGTGCTGGTGTGAGCAGGGGAACCTTGCATGCCCTGCCCGGCATAGACGGCATAGTTACTAATGGTAATCTTTGAGACTGTGGTCCCAGCTCTATTCAGGTCATTGACCATGCCCTCCTGTGTAGTTCAGGAATCAGCCTAGACCTTTCTTAGAATCCTCCTTAACCCACGAGGCGAGATCTTGCAAGGAGCCTCAGAACCGGGAAGATTGACCATCATCTTGTGCTCTTTCCATTTTCTAATAACTGCCACAACAGTTGTTGCCTTCTCTTCAAGCTGCTTACTTATTGTTCTGTAGCCCATCCCAGCCCTGTGCAGGTCTACAATTTTCTCCCTGGTGTCCTTCGATAACTCTTTGGTCTTGGCCAGAGTGGAGAGGTGGGAGTGTGAACGTACAGACAGGTGTCTTTTCGACAGGTACATTCAAACAGGTGCACTTCATACAGGTAATGATTGCAGACTAGGGGGTTTACTTTAAAAAAACAAACAAAAAAAAAAAAAACAAACAACAACAAACATGTCTGTGAGAGCCAGAATTCTTGCTGGTTGGTAGGTAATCAAATACTTATTTCATGTTATAAAATGCAAATTAATTATTTAAAAATCATACAATGTGATTTTCTGATTTAAAAAAAATATATATATATTTTTTTTAGAGCGTCTCTCAGTTGACGTTTACCTCTGATAAAAATTACGTGTACCACTCTTTGTGGGTGGAAAAACTTGCAAAATTACAAGTCTATATACAAATACACATACTATATATTTTATGTCTCTTTCTATATCTATGAATAGCCCTATCTATTCTGTGTACATAGATATATCTATGGTTTTCTGGTCAGTTTTTAGCCTCCCCATTGAATTCAATAGTAAATTTTCTTCTGTTTCCTCAGTGAAATGAGGCAGATTATTGAACAGGTTGCAAGGTTTTTAGAAAAAACAAGTTTTTGAAATCCGACCTCAGAAATACCGAGCTGTGTAAACTACAACAAGATTTTCAATTGATGTCTATGGGGATGGATTTACAGTCGAATTTTGATGGTTTGCAAATACTAAATCCAAGTAAAAATCCGACAGTATGTCATATATAGCTATGTCATATAGACATGCCCTAAGGGTGTACACCAGGTTATTATCAGGAAAAAAGAGAATCCTGAGAGTCCAGTAGCTGTGTCTTCTATCTCTCCCTGTCTGAGCCGGGCCCTGGTTGGTAAAAGTTTCCTCTCCCCTGGAGGGAAACAAACATTGATCATTTGAATTCCATAGATAACAAATGATTGGACTCAGGGGTTTCATTAATAGAGTCCACCTAAAATTTTGTTACAATAATAAGTACATGCATAGTTCTACAAATCCAGCTGCTATGCTTGCAGAAACATTCATAAAGTTGCAGCACTGCACTTCATTCTGTTGATTGATTTAGCTCCCAGCGGTTGGCTGGAATAGGCTATCAATGTTTTTTTCCCCGAAAAACCACCTAAATGGTCTTTAGAATTTCTTCTACCACTCACTTTATATTTTGCACATAACATAAAACAAAAAAAACAACTTCAATGCAGACTGTATGAAATATATAAAAAAAAAATAATACCTTTATATGTAGAATGCCTTCTTGATGGATATCGTTTGCTAGGGCGCCTTTCAAATGTACTAGTTCTTCTTAACCTTCCAGCATGGGTTGCCTGGTACTCTGTCCGCCCACTTAAAAACAAGTAGAACGTATTAAATTCCAACATCACTACTTTTTTTTTTTTTTTTTTTTTTTATCAGTTGAAGAGAAAAACGGTTTTCTTAAGTTCTAAAATGCCACTGTTTCACTGAGCCACAAGCAACTTTAACCAGGAAGAGACGGGATGTATGGATCTAGACTGTGGGTGGTTCTATAGCAATGATTAACAAATCAGTCCCATATTCACAGCTCTTCTAATTGCACTGACATGATAGCAGGAGATCTTATCTATACAGCAGAGAGCTTTAGAGCTCAAAGTAAACAAGTAGTCTGCTTTGTTTGATAGTGATGACACACACTGTTTTAATGCTGCCAGCAGTCCTGTGTGCTGTCCTGGCTGACATCAATCCCTGCTCTCAGATGAGGCAAACCGCAGAGAAGGGAACAGTAGGTTGGAGAAACATGTGCTCACTGAGAACAGATAAAAAATATCTCTTGGCTCCGCAACAAAGCAATGTATTTGGAAAAAGTCTTCATTTATATATGCCTACAACTTTGTAGTGAGATAATCCCTTTAACTACTACAATCTTTACTGACACAGAAAATTTTATTTTCATTATTTTTACCAACATATCCTTATTTAAAACAAACCCAAAAAAATATGTGTCTTCACCCTTTTTTTTCCCCCAGAAAACGTTTGAGCCAAGGCAATGAGTGGGTGGAAAATAGTTAACCCTTCCTTTAGATTTCCCATTATCTTGAACTCTACTTTAGCAATGCTCTTTTTGGAATTTATGAGGGGAGACCTTTTACTACCACTGCTCTGCTGCTAAACTAGCACATCCTAGGTGCACAATTTAAATGAAATAGAGATGTCATAAGACAGCAAATAAATTGTTTTGTAATTGCGTCACTTTTCCATCATGGACATTTCTCTATAGGGGAGATAAAATTTAAGGGTCATCGGGGACTGGGCTAAAAAGTTATAATTTGGGCTATTTTTTTATTTTAATGTATTCTAATTTTTGTGTGTGCGTTTCCTACTTTTATTTTACATATTGTGACCACTTAATGTCAGAAAAAGACCTGTGGGGGCATTTTAAACAAGTTTTTTTTCTAATTTCTCCTATAACTGGGGCTGATATATTAGCCCCAGTTACAGTAGAAAACAGCCCCCTGTGCTACCTGCAAAGCTGATCTGTAACTACTGAGGCAGGGGGCTTCATGCTAAACTGTCTATATATTGGGATGGGCATGGATGGTAATAAGCCAACCCTGTCTTCTTAGGGTATGTTCACACGGCTTATTCTGCCGCACATTTCACCGCGTATTGGGTGCCGCAATTATGGTAATTCATAGCTCTCAGAGAGATATGGATTACACGTCATCGTCCCGCGTGTACAATACGATCGTATTGTACACGCAGGGGAAGAATTGACATGCCAATTGTTTGCGCCGCTGACAATGCATGTCAATGGGGCCATCCAGGTGCTGGCCCTCCGTGCTTTGAAATTACGCGCTGATCAGTGATGATGAACAAAGATTGCTTCATATGATCGTTATCACTTTTTTTTTTTTTTATTATCTATATCATTTTTTTTTTATTAAAAGAAATGTTGGTATGCCTTCAATCGATTGATTTGTGCATAAAATACGCATTTAGAAATTACCTAGCCAGATGATTTATTAACTTTAAGTCAACAGTTCAAGCAAAACTAAGAAACTTTGTAATATCTTCCCCTACCACTCTCCTTCATTCTTCTCTGTTTTCTCAGTTATAAATCTCAATCTGTCATGCACAAAGATGATATTTAGCTTCACTTAAAGGTCAGGTACCAGTTGCATATACAAGTCTATGAAGAAGGAAGGACAAATATTAAAGCAAGAGATATGCAAAATTGAGGCCATTAGACAGCAAGGAGCTGTATAATCATGAGTTCAGCACCAAGGTGAGATGAAACTCACTGTACAACTAGCATCATCTGTGGGTTTGTCTCTGCTTCTCTAGTTCCTACCCTCTCCATAGACTTTTCTAGGCAGCTTTAACATGATATATTTGTAAAGATAGGACCTTGTATCCACTGCAACACCGATTCTTTTAGTTATGAGTGATTGAGCAGACAAATGGAGGAAGGGAAAAACGTTTTATAAAATGGGAGGGATGGTAAAGACTTAAACTAGTTATACCACAAAGTGGTTTAAAAATGCACTTGACTTATGGATGGGTTACAGATTAATTTTTATTTTTGCAGCCGAGACGTGTTAAAAGAACACATTAAAGCGGTGTATAACAAATACATGTACATTTTTCTAATTAACTCATCTAATAAGGTCACCTAGGTGTTCAAAAGTTGCGACATTATAAAACTACGGCAATAAAACTGGGGCACTAATGGCCAGGATCGTGCTCCCAACCAATTAACCCATAAAGGACACATGTTTAGTATCGACGCATGTGTAACTTCTTAAAGGGGTTATCCGGGAGTTTAATGATCTCATAGAACACTATAAACATAATTTATATTGAAAAGTAAAGATATCCCCCACCTTCAGGTGTTTTTATTTTGCCTCCTTATTCATCTATCATAAGATCAGTACAATTTCTGGTTGTGGGAGTGCAGTAGTTCTCCTGCAGCTATTTCCTACAAGTCCCACAAAGCAATGCAGTCACAATCTAGGACTTCTCTGCACCCACCCTCTAATCCTCTTAGAACTGTGCATGATCACACTCAGACATGTACACCTCATATGCCCCTGCATCTCTGCTCCACTACACGCCCTGGTTGATTACAGCAGGCTGTGTGTAGTACAGTCACCAATCAGTTTGTAACATTGCAAAAAGAAATTCTTTCCATATCACATAATATATGTAATACATGTACAAATAAATATTATTTGGGTTATATATTTCTATGTATGTGTTTTACATCCCCCACAGCAGGTACACAGCTATCCCATCATTGTAACTCTGATTGGAGTGGGGAATGTGGCATCACCCAGCTTTCCTGTACAATGGATAGCCTATCTAGCATCCAAGAAAGTTAAGTGACATCACATCCCTCACAGCAATCAGTTTTTAATCATGGGAAAACGGTGTGCCTGTTGTATGAGCAGTAGGCAGACTTTTTCTGAGTGGATAATCTCAGGAGGTCCTAATGCATATTCAGCCAAACATGCAATGGAATTCTTCTGCTTACAGCCTCAAGCTCTGTACTAAAATGATCACCTTCCTGTCAGCACCTCTGTTACATAGTGACTGATGAGTGTATGCAGCCAGCTCTTCTCTGCTCAGGTCACACCCACTACAGTGTTTCTGAGCTGAGCCTGACTTCAAAGCATAACCACCGAGTGATGACAAAACATCCATAAACTCAGAAGTCAAGCCATGTGATCGATGGATGTCACATGGTAAGCAGGAAGAAGGGGAGAAAAGGGCACTATGCCTGGTTTTGCAAAGCTGAACAGCTGAGTCTCAATTACAATGTACAATATAATTAAGCTTTGAACTCTATAACAAATAAGATAGTCCTGGAGAACACCTTTAAAGCTTCATAAGTAGTGTTGAGCGATTGCGTTGGCTATCGAGATCGAGCGATAGTCGATAGTCGGCCGCTATCGATAAGGTTTTTCGATAGTGAGCATCGATTATGAGCGATTACCATTAAAGTCTATGGGAGAGCAACAACACCTTCATTATTACACCCAAACAAGGCTGGAGAAGCTGAATATTATACCATCCACAAAACAGTCAAATGGTTACGTGCTACATCTAAGGCAAACACATGAGGTTATAAAAGTCACAGAAATCATTTCAATTCACGGTGGTCGACTATAGTATTGCTGTTTTATGATTTTTAGTGGATTGCTGCTCAATGAACATTTGCTGGGTGACGCAAAAGTCAAAAAAAACACGTTTATCTTTGTTTTTCGTTGATTATCACGGTTATTTTGCAACAAACCCAACTTGAATGCTACAAGATTGCTGGATTGTATTTTAATGCAAGCGTGGATATATACTACAGTCACAGGTGTAATGGGGTAAAATTAAAATGAACACATATCTGATTGTCTATGATAATATAAAGTGGAGTTTTGCACCTTAAAAGAGACCTGCAGGTACTTGATAGAATTTTGATGTGTTTCACAATATAAGTTCAGGGCTAGCCCAATATCCAGGAAATATGTCAATAGCAAACTGTTAAATAATAAAGGATATTCCACTACATTGTCTACACTTAAGTCTTGGTGATCTTTATCCCAGTGTTCTTATTGATTGTGCACCCCCCCCCCTGCTCCCCCGCAGTGAAATTTTACTGCGGTAGATGCTGCTTTAAAATTGCTGCTAGCTAACTACAGAAAATCCTTCAATTATCTCGATTTCTTATAACTAAAATTGGAAGGTTCACAGCTAATAGTAGAGGTGTCTCTGTGCAGTAAATAGTCTAAATTTCGCTGTGCTGGTTTGGCCAGCTAGGCAGAAGCGACAGGTCCAATTTACTATGAGTCGTGGAGACACTTTTCTTTTTTTTCTTTGTTGAGGCTGAATCTGGAAACGCTCTAGTTATAGGTTTAACGATGGTCATGTAAATTTTCCAGCCAATCGCATCCTTTACCTTACCTGTCATGCCGTAGTCACACATCTCACCATCCTGCTCTTATTCGGTAATCTGATTTGATGGCCGCCTAAATTACTGGGGGATGCGCCGAAAAAGGCTTGAGTTCTTAATAGATGATGCTAAGATTTTAACCATTAATTATCGCCCATGATCTGGGGAAAATTATCAGATCACCATAAAATATCTTCGCCGATTTTGCCAACTTTGTCGATTAAAAATCGCTAACCACTATTCAGAAGGGTCACACTATTTAGCCCACACAATGAACGCTATAAACAAAAAAACCACAACAATGGCAGAAAGGCGATTTTTGTATATATTTCTGCACATAAAATGGAATTAAAAGGAAACAAAAAGTAAACGAGAGAGATACCTGGGGAATCAAGTTATCTCGTACTGCCTGACCAGTTTGGGCCTTTTCCTGACTCGAGCCCACTTTTTATAATCTGACTGTGTCTATACTTGATGGGAGATTTACTTTTTGACACTTGGATCCTTTCCATGTGATTCAGAGTGTGTTTTCTTGTGACACATTTTGCTTTAAGTTAGTAAGAAATATTTATCCATACAATCCTTGTTTATTTGTGGAAAATATTAAAATATCGTTAA
Organism: Phyllomedusa bahiana; assembly: GCA_025379985.1. Taxonomy (NCBI): domain Eukaryota; kingdom Metazoa; phylum Chordata; class Amphibia; order Anura; family Hylidae; genus Phyllomedusa; species Phyllomedusa bahiana. The sequence goes on from JAODAL010001008.1 coordinate 160,113, forward strand.
AATTTGGAAAAATTTTCCATTTTCAAAGTTCCAAAATTTCTGTGTGTAAGACAGACAGTTATTCCACTCAAATGGAATAGAAATTTAGTAGCAACTTTTCATATTTTCAAGAAGATATGTAAAATAGATTTTTGCTTAGGGACCAGTCCAGTTCTGATGTGGCTTTGAGGGGCCTGTATGTTAGACACCCCCATAAATGACCCCATCTAGAAAGTAAAACTTTATAGTATTTAAAAAAAAGCATTTTAGGAAGTTTTGGGAATGTTTGTTATCCTTTAGGCTATTATCATGGACGAAATTTAAAGCAAAGGGTTTTTTTTTAGCAAATTTTCAATTTATATCCATTATTCACTGGAATATGGTAGAAGAGGAGACAGGGATAATGCAAACTTTTTATTGATGTCAAGCTTCTGCAGTTTGCTGACGATTTACATATGGGGCCTCTAGATGCGTTCTATTTGGCCAGCAACCCTACTTAGCCTCAGTTAGGAGGCACGCAACAGCACCTACCGGATTTGGCCGGGTGTCATTTTCTGTACCACAATTTTATGTTAGGCGCCAATTTCAGGGTTAAGGACAAGGGTGCCTTTTTAAAAAACATTTATAAACTCCAAATCTAACCGACCCCCCATAAAGGAAATACACCCCTTCAAGTAATTAATATCCAAGGGTGTTGGGTGTGGTCATATCAACCCCACAGGTGTTTCAATAATGTTTTTACATTAGGCTATGAAAATAATAAAAAAAAATAATTTTTCCTACAATCTGCAATTTTTAGCTGAAAATGGTAATTTATTCCTAGGCAAACCTGGAAAAAACTAACATTCCTAATTGTGGTATGCTTATGCAATTTCTTTCAAGTTTGACAATACCACATGTGGGTTCGTACCAATTGCTCTTGTTTGGGTTGCCATTGCAGGGCGCTACAAGGAAACAGCCCGGTCTGCGCTTATTTAGCTTATGGATGGCAAATTTTGGTGCGGTGCCATGTCGCATTTGCAATAAGCCCACCAAAGTAGCAGAAAACAGGGTGTAACCTTCCAGATGTCTACCCATTTTTGAGTCATAAACCCCCATGGAATCTCATTCTATGGGTTGTACCGCAACATTGTGGACGCACAGGTGTTTGCATAGTTTTTTTGTTTTTTTTTTTTTAAACAACTTTTGGCCTTGGGAAAATGGGGGGGGGCTTGTTTTTTGAGGGATGTGCTGTGTTGTTATTGTACCACTTATTGGGGTTATTATGTAGCTGTGACCTACTTTTTATTATTTATTGTTTTACGGCCATTTTGAAACTCAATTAGAGCATTCCTGGTGTAGTGTTTATTTTTGTGTCAGCGTTTCCGATGCGGTTAATATAATAAATGCAACATGCTTGCTGTATTAACCTGGTCATATATGATTACAGCGATACCCAATTTGTCATTTTTATTGATGTTTTACCTATTTTACACAAATAAAAACACTTTTATTCAAAAAAGGAAAATACGCTTTTTGCCATCGCCATGTCTGAACGCCTAACTTTATTTATTTTTCTGGGGTACGGAGCTGTGTAGGGGATTATTTTTTGCGGGATCATTCAGTGTTTTTATTGGAACCATTTTTTGGGGAGACAGGGCTTTTTCATTCACTTTTGAACCCGTTTTTTTGAAAGCAGGGTGAAGAATAAGAAAAATATACTGCACATGCTTGGAATGTTTTGTTTTTTTTTTGTTTTTGTTTTTTTTTTTTTTAACAGTGCTCACGTGCAGTATCTAGTGACAACGTTGTTTTGACCTCCCCCGGGTCGAGACTATTATCGGTGATACCCAATTTATTTAGTTTTTTTTGGGGGTACGGAAAGCAATTTTTTTTTTATAAAATTTTTTTTCTTTAACTGTGGTTAACAAAAACAATATTTATTGGCATCGTTAGTCTTCTGATTGCCATAACTTGATTTTTTCCGTTTATTCAGAGTGTGTTATGGGTTTTTTTTTCTTTATGCGGGATGAACGGGATGTTTTAAATTGGCCAACCTCTTTGGTGTTTATTTACGAGTTTTTGATTTGATTTTCTATTCTCACAATTTTTATGATGAGGGCCATATGATCACAATATAAAAAAATTTTTTATTTTTTTTTTACTCCATTCTCTCCGCTTAGACGACGTTAATAACATGACAAATTTTAAGAGGCAGGTCGTTACGCACGTTCGGGCAATACCTAACATCTCTGCTCAGTACTTGATTATATTTTTGATCTCTTTTGCGGGTGATTGGCGTTTTGTAAAGGGGGGAAGAAAAGGTCGGTGGTCGCGGTTCGTGTTTTTATTTTATGGTTCGCCTTTTTGTTGTACCTGTTTTTTTTCCTAAGTTTTCATTTTTTTTCCACTTTGTCCCTCCATGGGGTATTTTTGTTGTTCTAGTGATCTTCAGATCAGTTGTTAACCCTTTATGCCGAAACGCCGGAAAAAGTTGTTAATGTCCTAGAAAATTTTTTTTTTTTCGTTTTTTGCGCTCCTTGTGTTTCAACAGTTGTAAATTTTTATTTTTTCAATGTAGAGTTGTTTAGGAGGGCTTGTTTTATTCACATGTCGAGTTAAGGTGTACTTTATGGGGGAAATAGTTTAAGTTACACATAATATTTTTTGCAGAATTTTTTTTCAGTTTTTTTAATTTTTGTGTTTTTTTCTACACCATTCACTTTTCCACTTTTAATACTTGTTTGGTTACTTCTACAGGCTTTTACGGGCCCGTATCGGATACACTACTATGTGTAGATTTTTGTGTGTGTTATGTATGCACATTTTATTGTTTATATATTATTTATTTTTATTCTTTATTTTTTTTATTTTTTACACTTTTTTTTTTTTTTTTTTATTTTTTTTAAGACCATGATGGGATGAGTGGAGGAGGAGAACTGTGTTTTTTTACTTTATTTTTTTTAACACTAGTATGTTTGTTGCACTTTCATATATGCTAAATACATTTATAATCGTGTCAATGTGACTCAAGCAGTGACCCAAGTGTGCACTGATAATCTTGGCCTTCTTATACAGATATCCATGGGGCTACCTCTTGGTCCATCCGGGCTGAAATACATGTACTAGCCGTTCCCCCAGGCACACTGTTGGGGCATCAGGCGTTCCCGTATCACCCGTCAGAGCTGGGGAAACCTTTGATTTGCGCTGCGGTGGACTATCCGCGGAATGCTTTTCAAAGGTCTAAAGAAACTCCGATCCCAGGTTGCTTGCAAGAACATGCGATGAGATCCCTGGGCGTGTATAGTACAGCCCTGATCTCAGCGTTTGCTAGCGGCGACCCTGGAGCCGCCAAAACCCCGAGTGTGCGAAGCAAAAAAGACGTTCGCTGTTCGACGAAAAGGACCCTGAAATGCCCGCTAGTCAAAGACCTGTCGGGCGGGTCATTAAGGAGTTAAAAGGGAGACCCTTGAGGGTCAAATGTCTAAGGGGTTAAAGTCAGTTGACCCTGCTCCCCCAAAAAAAGCCCTTACACAGTTCAGTCAACAGAAAAATAAATGTGGCCTCAAAATATAGCAACGCATAAATAATGTTTTACAAAAAAACACATTTTTTTTCTTTTTTTTAATGTGCTACAACAAAGAAAAAATATATTAAATTGAGTAAAATCGCTGTAATCGTATTGCCCCACAAAGTAAAACTAAAGTCATTTACACACTACCGGGATTGCTATATTGTTTCTTTATACCGCTTTGTTCCCCAAGAAAAAACAAAAAAAAATCAAAAAGTCATACTTCCCCCATAATGGGAATCCTCATGAAAAAAGTCCTACTCATCCATGCTTTGAAAAGAGTGTTTTTTACTGTAATAATAAGATGCAGTAGCACACAAAAAAAATCATTTATACCGAACGGCAGACAATGTAAAAATGAAACGCCAAAACAATGGTGTAATTACTGTTTTTATCCCCCGATTTTCAATATAAGCCATGCTTAATAAAAAAAAAAAAATAAAATATTCCCAAACAAAAAAATGGCATAATACTATCATACGATTAATATGACAAACTTGGGTTTTTCCATGATGTAGGTGATCCTTCTGGAGGGCTTGCAAAAAAGAAATTGGATTAAATGCCATTGCACCCAACCGCATATAGGATATTGTTGTATTTGGAGCAAATTGCGTAACAAGTTTTTTTTTTTTTAAGGCAGGAATCCTTGTGGAAATTAAACCTATTCAACTAAAATACTATTGAAAAAAATTTATTTTTTCATAGCCCAAAGCTCAGAAAAAAAAAGAAAATCTGTAAAACACCTGGGGGGTCAATTTACTCACTATCAACCTGGAATATACATTCCTTAAGGGGTCTAGTTTTGAAAATAAGATCTTTTTAGGGGTGCTTATTAAGGTTTCCGCAAACATTCAAATGGTGTCTAAAAAAATATCCTAATCTAAATGAGGCCACAAAATCCAGTAGGGGCGCCTCTAATTCTCAGGACTGTCGAGACAAATATCATACTAGTCCTGCATAATAAGAGATCTCTAAAAACCTCAGAAGCAGGGGAATCTATATTGAGTTGCTTTTCCAGGTTAACATTTGTGCTCCAGTAAAAAATCTGCAAATAGTGTGAAATTTTGACATTTCACCTTCACTTTGCAATTGCTCTAAAACACCTAGCCTGTTGAACTTCCTAAATATTATGGGGTGAAGTTTTGTAAATGGAGTGGATTATAGGGGTGCCTAACATACAGATCCCTCAAAGTCACAACATAAGTGGACTGGTTCATAAATTTTTTGGGGGAAAATGTAAAAATTGCTACTAAATTTATAGACCTCAAAAAAAGTTAAAAAAATTATGCCAACATAAAGCAGACATGGTAAATGCAAGCTATAAACTATTTGTACAGATTATAACATTCAACGTCTATTCACGTTTGGAATTTTTTTATTTTATATAATGGGGCAAATTTTTTACAACACGAATATTTTTCGTAATTGAACTGTAACTGGCCAAAATTTATTACTATTTTAAAACACAATGTATCATGAGAAAATAATAACAAAATGCAATCATTTTTTCTCTTTGCAGCCAATTACAAATATCATTATTCTGTTCGGTTATACTGGATTACAGGATTACAATGAAAGGTGACATCTATGTATAGAGAAAACAGTAACCACCACTCACAATAGGTGATGTTAACGGATTTGCCGCATACATGTCTCTACTGGTCCATCAAGCATGCCTTAACAACATGCATTCACTTATGTTCATAGGTATCTTTTCAGAAAACTGTCTGTAACATTTTTCTTTTAAGAAAAATGTCTTCCAGAGCTGACAAAATATTTGCCATATTAATCATGTGGCGCGAAAAAAAAAAATACACCTTCGCGGTGGAGGATAGGTCTGCTGGAGTTCTGGATATCGAGTTGCAGGGTATTTTGGACAAGGCTGTGACCTGTGTATTCTTAGTGCTGTAATACTATTATCGCCTTATTTGTTGTTGTCAGTCAGTCCCCCCCTCCCCTTCAGTTGTCTTTATTGTTTGTTTGCTACTTTAGGCTTCATCTGCTTTTTTAGCAGGAGTTTGAGGTGTGCACACTTCATGCAGAGTCTAATTTTTTTACATTTGAAACTTGTTTGCCTCTTTTTTGGTACCGGATAGGGCTGAGTGTATTGTTGGACACGCATCATGATACATTGTGATTTACTGTATGTAATGGTTTCTTACAAGCCTTTTAATGGTTTTTCTTTATTTCTCCTTTGTTTAATGGTCTTTAACTTTATATGCTTTGTTTTACATTTTCTATTTCAATAAGCTTCCTCTCGGAATAAAGAAAAAAAATACAAATTGCAATAAAGAAATAAAAACATAACAAAAGAACATATATCAGTATTTGGTCTTTATTGGTATAAAAATAAAATATATATTTATTTATACGATATAGTTTCTAAGGCTCAGAAATCAGTATTCTTTATTCATTAAAATTTTTTTCCTTGAAATCGGAATCTTGATCCCAATCTAATAAAATCAGAACGAGGTGGTTTAGTATTTGCTGGAGTTCTAAGTCTGAAAAATGCATGATGCTCAACTGCACATTTCCACAAATGCTTGCAGGCTTTAGAGTTATCCAAGCGGAAAACAAATGTATGCTCTTGTTCTCTTCCCTACAGTGAAAAAGAGGTGAAGTAATATTATACCGACTTTAGGCACTTTAAACATACATAGATTTTATGAAACCAACCTGCTCATCATCCTCTACAACAATAAGTGTTAACTTGCTTTTCTTAAAGTCCATTTTGGTGATTTTTGGCCTAATAAAAAAAAGTGAAATAACAGAAACCAACAATTTAAAGGTATATTAAAACTATCAACATAGCCAATGTTATAATATTTGTAAATACTGTTTTTAATGCATCTGAACGGCTTATGCCACATGATACTTAAAGGCTTTATTTAATGTCGGTTTAAAATAATTGGACGCCATATCATGGAGGTATTCTCTCTTAGCAGTACGTTAAGGCTATGTATAGGCTCAATATGCACAGCCCTGCTCTGGGTATGAGGCCTTAAAATTTGGTGGCCTACTGGTCACAACACTCAATGAAAAGCTGCACTAAAGTACTGGCAGAATCTTACTACCCAAGGCCGTCTTTCCCATTGGGCAGGGTAGGCGGCTGCCCGGGGGCCCCATCAGAACAGGGGGCCAACTGGGAGTCAGTGCAAACATAAGCTTGTCACTTGAAAACAGCAAAGGCGGCTGCGTCTCTGCTCACAGTCCTGTCCTGCCTGCGCGGCAATAGACCGCAAGACCGAAGTGAAAGCAAGACCGCAGCACGTCCCCCTCTCCCCAGAGTCTTCTCCCCAACCAGGATATGTTTATTACTCCCACCCCCACATCACGTCTCCTTCTCTCCCCCCCCCACCCACCAATGCCCGATTTATAAAAAAAAAAAATAAAATAAAAATAAAAAAAAAATCTGCACAAAACTCTATTTTCCCCATAAAAAAAAAACACTATTTAGTAAAGAAAAATGAAATGAACCCTTTAAGCTTGTATTTTTGGCTCCCTGCATTTCAACAGTCAGAACTTTTATTTTTTGGGTGAGCAGTTTGCATTTACATATAAATTACTGCAGAATCTTTTAAAAAATAAATTTTTGCAGCATGAACATAAGTTTTGATTTTTTTACTACATTACATTTCACACTAAATAACCTGTTTCATTAATTCTTTCAGTTTATTACGGTTCATGCTGATATCTTTAAATGTGTATATTTTTTGTGTACATTTATGCACATATATAAGTTAAGAATAATATTTATTTTTTATTTTGTGTTCTACACTTTGTTTTGTAGCTTTTTTATTCCCATTAAGGAATAATTATTTTACATTTTTTTTTTCACACTTCTTAATGTTTTGGCACACTCCCGTATGCTCCTACATTACACTCCCGTATACTCCTGTATACTAATACATTACATTCCTGTATACTAAAACATTATACTCCTGTATACTAATACATTCCAATCCTATATACTCATGTATACTAATACATTACAGTCCTGTATACTCCTGTATGCTAGAGATGGGCGAATTTCTCAAATATTCGGTTCACCAGATTCACAAAATATTCCGCAAAAAATTGTTTCGACCCAAATTTATTTGCGGCGAGTCGCGTTAATAAAACAGCATTTCATGGCTGCGGAGAGCCTTTATTGTGTTGAAGAATCAGGTGCCATGACTCAACCTATGCATGGAGCGCTGGTTGTTGGTCTTGATACAATAATGTGATTTATTATGAACGCAGATGACAGGCAACGCCTCTTTAGAATCACTTTTACGTCATTCTCTGGGGCAGTTACAGGGGCAAAACTGACCTAATTAACAAGTGGGAACATAGCCTATCAAGGTATTCGTCAGTGACTGCTAGAATAGAAACCGTGCAGAGGCGTGCTAAGATCCTCAATAGTATTCTGGTGCCTAGTTAATCAAGGCATAAAGTGGCCCCAAATAGAAATTTCAGCCAACTCCATGCCTCCTTGCGCCTTGCGGTCGCTCTTTCCAACTGACCCTCGTTTCATTGGGCCTGAAAAGCAAGGGCTTCATATCATTATTCAGGAGAAAAGAGCGGCAGCTTCGCAGTCAGGCAGTGGCAATGCGGCAGGTCAGTAGTGTGGCGGGATCAGCAGGGTGGCAGTAGGCGAGGTCAGGAGCCACAATGGCCCATGATGTAGACCACCCATTTGCAGGGACTTCAGATAAGTAGCTGCTCAGCGAGGCAGCCGGTGGTATAGTAAGTCATTGCAGGGCATTGGTGATAAAAATTCTACGCCTACTCGGCGGTGTGCAGTTTTTTGCCAAGACCCGGAGGCGGCGATCGGGTATTTGATGAATCTGCAGAAAGTATAGTGTGGCAGGGACCTATCGCTGGCACCCAGCCCCTGCGCTCCAACATATGTTCGCATCACCATTCTCAGTGGCCCCTGGGAGAAACGTTTCTCAGATTGTGGTGGTCAATACTGACTGCAGCAGCATGCACCCAGTGGCACGCTTCCCTTTTTAGGCAGTTCAAGGCTCCACTTCCTCTGCCAATGGGAGCGGTACGTACTTTCATATCTTCTACCAGTCAGATGCTCCTGCTCCTCACCACTCTTATGGCCGCACAGACAGTCGTTCACCAAGACTGCAGTATATGTTAGCCATTCTCTAAGGTGCAGAAGCTGACCGTGCTCATGTCCAAGTTGGTGGTACTGCAGTCCATCCCATTTCAAATGGTGGATCTGCAACATTCCAGAGAACTGTTGGCTGTGCCAATACCGAGGTGGAGAGTACACCAAGCCGGTCATACGTTCTTTTTGGAAAAGGGCAGTTAAAAGCCCTTCACAAATATGTAGAATAGAAGGTGGGCCCAGTCCTTAAACCCTATCGGGTTTTCCCAAAATTTCACGGCACCCGGGACGTGGGGGAAAGCGTAAGCTGCCCAGGGACATTACAAAATCTTCTTTATATGTCTTTGGGCAGATTCATAGATCCATTTTAATTGTATATTTGGTAAGAAGCATGATTTTCTTTTTGTATGGACTACATAAAAAAAATTTGCTCTTTTTTTTTAGTATTTTTGGGAATTTTTTTTTAAAGCTAAAAATTATTTGCCAATTGATTTAAAATTTTTTTTTTGGGCTGTAAGTTTAAATATGTTTTTTCAGATTTTTTTATGAAAAATTGCTATTTGTACAAATTTTTTGGAGGGGGAAAAAAGGCCCTTTTCTTTTTTCTGATAGACGTGGAAATTTTTTATATTAAAAAAATAACAGGTGCATTTAAGACTTTTAGAAGATTTAGGTAAATTATATTTAATTTTTTTAAAATGTTTATTATGAATAAAAAAATTTTAAACCTCCTCCCAAATGCATTTGATAAAAATGTCTGATGAGGAAAGTCATAATTAGGGATGAGCAAATCGAATTTTTGGAAGAAGCGAAGCTTTCAGGCATGTTGGGGCCCGAAAATAACACCCTGTATTTTTTAAAAGGGGGTTTTTAAAACGCTACAAAGATCATGTCCCCAGATTATGGGGGGCAGAAAAAAAAAGCACTTTTGTAAATTTGGTTTTTCCCTTACCTAGTTACTTAGTTTTTAAAACAATATGAGCTTTTTTTGTTTAAAACTGTATTTTTGTTTCAAAATGGCGGGGACATGCCCCGACCGAACCTGCCCCCCAGACACGCCCATGCACTGTTAAATTTTCTGGCTGCCCTTTTTAATTTTCCCCCTTGGGATTAAAGCCCCCAGACAGGAAACCCCCGGCCACGCCCCTGCAAAAATGAATTTTGGGTCCCGCCCCAAATCTGCGGTTTTTCTCCCCTTGGGGTGTTTAAATCGATAGGAAAAAGGGTCGCTGGGCAAAAACCCAAAAATTTCCCCGGCCCCAGGGTTTAAAGAATTGGGCCAATTTACTGCCTGTTTAAAATCACAGATCCCCTCATAAAACACAGTATTAAAAGAGTTTCCCCCCTGGAGAAGGGGAAAGGGGGCCATTTGCATTGTCCATATAAAACCAATTTTACGCCCCGGTAACAGAGAGGAGGGGGGGGGGGGGGCAGTTTAACACTTTCCCCAAAATGTCTCATAAGTTCAGGGGTGTGTGTATTCTGCAAAAAAAACCGTCATAAAAGCCCCCTTTTCTGGTAAAAAGAAAAGGGGGGAGGACGGGGCATTTTAAAACAACAACTCTCATCAGTTTAAAAAATGGGGTATAACCAAAATATAACAGCAAAGAATTGGGGCCTGAAAAGGGTTTCAGACATAAGAAGCTCAGGGGCTACAGAGCGTTTAATCCACAAACCCCTTTTGCATTCCCCCGCTTCATTTCAAAATGGTTTTACCCTTTTCAGTGAGGGGGGGAAAAAGCCCCCTGGGAGGGGAACACCCCCTACTGAGAGAAAGACCCCGCCCCCCGGATTTCAAAACAATTTTCAGAGAATTAGTGAAGAGACGAAAAATTAAAAAGTAATTTTTTAAAATCCCTTTTAAATCAAATTTCCCCAAAAAAAGAAGGAGAAAAATTTAAACCCCCGGGATAAAAAAGAAAAACCCTACAGAGTGAACCGTTTGGGTTTTTTGGCCGTTTGGGGCAGTTTTTTTCACCCTGGATTTTTGGGAGAAATTTTCGCCACAAACAAAACAAACCCAAAAAAAAAAAACGGGTGTTTTTGGAAAATGGTTTTTGGGGTTTTGGCAACACTTGTGAAAGGGTTTTCATCCCAGTAGCTCAAAAAAAAGGATTTGTTTTGACAGAAAACAATAAAAGTGCTGCAGCAGCCCCGATGCTTGTTTGGGCAGAGACAACTGACAAGTGGGGAGGATTTTTGAAAAAAAAAAAAAGATTCGTTCCCGCGAATCACCTAAACTTCACCCTTTTTGCAGAATTGAAACTTCCCTTTTTTAAACTTAAAAGAACTCCACTTTGTTAGAAACCCCTTTTAACCCCTCTCTACTGTATGCAAAACCATTACATCTGTATGGTCCTGTTTTCTAATCCATTTCAACCCCGTATGCTCCTGTATACTAATCATTACATCCGTATGCTCCCGTATATAATACATTACACTCCGTATGCCCCCTTTTTCTAATACATTACACTCCTGTAAAAACTCTTTTATACAAAAACATTACACTCCTTTATGCTCTTGTATACCCAAACATTACCTCCTTTTTTATGCTCTTTTTAAAAACTAATAAAATTTCACTCCTGTATTCTCTTTTAACTAATACTTCCCCTCCTGTATACCTTGTATAAATAAACATTACCTCCGGGGAAACCCCTTGTAAAACTAATTAAATTCACCCCCGGGATAAATCTTGGGATACTAATTTCAAATTTCACCCCGTAATTTTTCTAAAACATTACAACCCCCTAAAACTAATACAAATTTCAATCCTGTATACTAATACATTACACTCCGTTTTTACTTTTATTGTATATTTAAAACATTACAAATCCTGTATCCCAATTTAAAATTCAAACCCTTAAAAAAACCTTTTATAATAAAACTTTTCACTCCCGTATGCTAATACTTTTCACTAGTGTCAGTAGGGCATAGGCTTCTGTTAGGGGGAACACACAGTCACCCTGTAGCAGGCTTAGAAACAGACGCTCTGGGGCCCAAAATAGTTTTTCCCCGGGCGACGTATAGAATCCATTCAAGCTCCATTGGATTGGGAAATCCTTTGGGGACCCCAAAGAGTCTCGGGGGGGCAACAGAACGGGAAAACGCGCCCCGTTTAGGTCCCGTATTCAAAGAAATGGGCTTTCAATTCTTTTAAAAAAATGACCCGACAGGCGCAATGCAAAAACGCAACGGGATCTCTCATGTTAATCCGCTGGTGTTCCCTTTTCGGGGAGTGATAAAGTCACTGCCCTTGTTCGATGGTTCTGGGGGCCAAAACTGCGGCCCCCGAGGGCGCATCTGAAAAGCGTATTTTTACAGGATGCCAAATGCCGTGTGAAAGACCCTTTTAAAAAAAATCCAAACCAGGTTATTTTTTGTTAAAAATTGAATGGTGTAAAAAAAATTTTTTAAAAAAAAAAAATGCAGAAAAAATTTGTGTTTTATTTCTGAAAATTTTAAAATTTTTTAAAAGAATTTTTCGGTAGTTTTTCTGTAAACTCAAACTACTCCCCCCAAAAAAACAAAATTCTCCGCATAAAAAAAAGCCCCCAATTCCAAAACCCTTGAGTCATTGATTTTAGGGGAAAGCATAAAAGGGCCCCATTTACAAAATTTGGGCTAAAAGTTTTGTTTTTGTTGCCCCTTGCAACCCCAAACAGAAATCAAAAACACCAATCACTTTTTTTTCCCCTTTCTGCCCTGAGAAAAATTTTTAAAAAAAATTTAAACTTGTTTTTTTGGGAAAGCGAACAGAAACAGTTCCCCATTGTTTGGGGGATGTTTTACACGGGGGTATTGGGGCCTGGCAAAAAAGCCATTTTTTTTATTGAAGTAAATATGGCCAGGCGTACTTCTAAAGCACGGGAGGTGGAAGGGGGCTGGGCACTTGCATTATCAACAGCACATAAGGGCCGCGAAAAAGTGTCATGTAAATTTTTCCCCCGGCGTACAATCCCCGAACGTAATTCATATTTTTTATGGAGCATAAATTAAGGGAATTTTTGGCCCCATGCATTTCAGCCTATTAAAACACAAATACGTTGAACCCCCCCTTAAATATTGAAAATGTTGGTTGGGGGGCCCATGAACCTTGTCCAGGGGCCCATAATGCTGTTCAGGGCCCCCTTTATCCAAAAGTAATTTCCATTGTTGTACTGGCAACACAAATACTGAAGCCCCAACTTGCCAATGTACAGCAATCTTAAAATGGGGGGAATCCTAACTTTGGGAGGGGGCTGCCCCCAAATTTTGCTTTTTTCCTAAAAAAAAAGCAAGGCGTCAATTTTAAAACTGGAAAAAAATGCTTTTGTTGGGCCCATATTTAACTAGGATATTGTTATTTTTTTTTTTTCATTGTAAAACATCTACATTTTTTAATTTAAATAAAAACTATAAAATGCTTTTACAATTTCTTAGTGGTCCTAAGCCAGCCATTCTAGACCAAATTACCATACAGCCAACATCTATTTCTCTTGACTTCAAAATACACATATCTATTTCAATAAAAAAAATTCAATTTGGAAAACAAAAGGATAAAAAATTTTAAACTCCCCTTATTTTATCCCCCACCCCACCTCCTTCCCCCTTCCAGATGAAAGCCAGGACCAAGGATAAAATTGGCAAACTTGCCATTTTCGGGGGTTTTAGTGAAAATTTCAGGTATGTCCAGCTTCAGACAGTTTGTTTTGCACATTCCTCTGAATACTGTTTCAATGACTATTAAATTATGTTTAAAGTAGTGAATTAGGTTTATTTACAAAACAGATAAGGGAAAAAAGTCTGCATTCCAAAAAAAATAAGCCATCGTTTGAAAACCCTTTAAATATTAAAATCCAGTTGGGGTGTCCCAAATGCATATCACAGCCATCTTTACCCTGGCAAAATAAAAGTTATTAGACATTAGGGGTTTATCACATAGGCTCAGTATTAGTGGTGAAGAGGACAGAGCATCTAAAGCAGTGGAGTAGGGTGCAACCCCTCAAGAGGCTGCATTTAACTGAAACATCTGGGGGGAGGTGCTTTGTTTAAATTTTCAGTTTTACCACCAAAAGTATGATGTATGAAAACAATACTGCAGTGAAGTATTTAGAGGATTTATAAATTTAAAGATTAGGCTTCAAGAATGATACTGTGACTATTTTTTGGGTTGAGAAAAGTACATTAGTTTAAGACCAAAATAAAGTTAAGCTACAGTAGAGTGGTGCAAAGTGGGCAATTGTTTGAACTTGAGCAAAATTTTGTGCATTTTTGCTTCCTAAACCCCATTGGGTCCTTCTAATGTTAGTAATTTTTTATTTATGTGGGGAAAATAAGTATTTGATCAGTACAATTTTCAAGTTTTTCCCACCTACAAGACAGAGAGGTCTGTAATTTTATTACGGTGAAACTAAAAAAAAAAAAAAAAAAAAATCTAGAAAACCCCGTAGTTTTAAAATAAATTTTTTTTATTTCTGAAATTTATTTTATAACCACCCCCCCAAGAATATGGCTCACAAGACCCATCATTTTCTTTAAGAAGCCCCCCTATTCTGCTATTTCCTGTATTAATTGCCCTGTTTTTTTGTTACTGGGCCAAAAATGGAAAAGGGCAACCATGGGATATGTTCAACGGGGTTTTATTACCTTACGCAGTAATTCTGCGAAATGGGCCCCCAAAAAGAGCCATGTGAACATACCCCTGAGATTGCTCACATTCAAAACTGTAGGGGGTGGATGGGAATTTTGAAGCCTTTAAAATCAAAAAAGGTTAAAACATTTTACCATTTACTTGTCAGTGTATGTTCTACCAAATAGTGTTATGGTTTTATGGTGATAAAAAGCCCATGTTTCCCTTTACTCCGTAAGTTTTAACACAAAACATGACGTATGGGGAGTATGAGTTAGTGAATTTTAGGGGTCGGACCTTGGTTACAGACTCACAGCCCTGGCAGGGCAACTAAGGAAGGGGGTTTAAAAAGCATTTCAAGGTCTTGGGGGTGGGAACCATTCCAGCCCAAAAAAAATCTTTGCAGGGAGCTGAAACTCAAAATAGCCCAGCGACAGCCCTGAAACCTGAAAGATCTGGAGAAGATCTACATGGAGGAGTGGGCCAAAATCCTGCTGCAATTTGAGCAAACTTGGTCACCAACTACAGAAAATATCTGACCTCTGTAATTGCAAACAATGGTTTTTGTACCAAATATTAAGTATTGTTCAGCTATTGTGTTAAATACTTATTTCACACAAACCACAAATTATTTAAAAATCATACAATGTGATTTTCTGATTTTTTTTTTTAGATTCACAGTTGAATTGCACCTACAATAAAAATTACAGACCTTTCCGTTCTTTGCAGATGGGAAAACTTACAAAAATCGCCAGTGTATCAATTATTTTCCCCACTAGAATTCAAAACTGTGGTCATCAGATAATTCTTACATCTCACAAGTTAAGACCTCTGTATAGTTACTAAATGTGGCTTCTACTACACTAGACATTCTAGTTTTAAGTGTATTTACTCTTAGAAAAACAAAAGTGCGAAAACCCCACAAAAATTGTGTTACACGTACCCTGACCACATGCATATCCACACCGTACATGTCTAGCCATTTGGCTTTGTTTAGGTAAGCGAGTTCAGCCTGTGCTGGCGTTTTTCCCCTTAGAATAAGCAAATTGTAATTATATATAAAATGTGTACGCTTTCAAACATTTGTCTAAGGATAGTTAAAAAATACACAATAAAATTTAGTTCATAGTTATGAGGAATATAATCAAGTTGATTGTGTATATTGCTTGCTTATATGGAGAGACAACTGACCTTGTAAGCATATTATAAACTCATATGCTAGGACCAAACAGCTATTTAGTAATAGTAAAATGTCATTTAAGATATGGGCACTGTTACTTCTTTCATTCTAGTTCTTCACTTTAACAAGTTTCTCAAGTCTTCTGTCTACTATATTTGTAGGTTCATAAAGAGAGGTATTTCCACCTTCGTACACCTGCAGAGCTGTACTTGGAGCT
The DNA here is from genome assembly GCA_025379985.1 of Phyllomedusa bahiana. Classification (NCBI taxonomy): domain Eukaryota; kingdom Metazoa; phylum Chordata; class Amphibia; order Anura; family Hylidae; genus Phyllomedusa; species Phyllomedusa bahiana. Next base: position 175,751 of record JAODAL010001008.1, read on the forward strand.
CCCACAGAAATTAACTAAGGGGACTCATCCAAAAACATTTATGGCGTATGTCTAAAGAAAATAACCCTCTAACTATATGAGACCACAACAACTTGGCTGCATGTCACGGGGGTGTGCAATAAAAGATGCCAAAATGATCCCTCTTCACGGAGCTCTTTTGGGCATATCCCCACAGCAGGATTTGCAGACAGTTTTCGGTTTTTAAAGCCGTCTGTAAACCGGCTGTCAAACTTTATCACGGACCTCTATTGAAAAGCCGTGCAGCGGATTGCCAATATAGTTGTGAGTACAAACCTTATGTTTGCACTGGCTAAATGTACAGTAAAACGGAATTATACAAGGTTGTTTTGTGTAACTTAATGTGATCCAAATGTTCTCCACTTACTAATGGTCGTTTGCTTAAATGTGGCAATTAGGGGCTGTTCACAAAGGTTTTTCAATGTTATGCTTGAATGTGTTTTGGAGTAGAAACGTAGACCATGATAAACATACACAAACGTATGCATTTGTATGTATACGTCACTGTTATTTAAAACCTAAATATGGCATACATTTGTACACTTTTACATCCGTTTATGTACTTAGAAGACATAAGTTTTTAAACATTCTTATACTTTAATAAAATCACACAAAGAAAAAGTATGCGTTAAATGTATGCGTATGTTCACATGGCGTAATTGCAGCGTGCATTTCGGCATGTATTTGCGCTTCAATACGCCCGAAATGTGCCCCGGAATTACGGCAATTCATAGCTCTCAGAGAGCTATGAATTACGTCCAACTCTCCCAGCGTACAATAAGCGTGTATTTTATGTCGGGAGAGAGATGTGACATGTCACTTCTTCTGGGCACTTACGCGGCGTGGATAATGGAAGTGTATAGGGCCGCTCCCCACTGTCTCCTGTGCTTTAGAAGTACGCGCTGGCCAGCGCATACCACTAAAACACCCGGTATATTGCGGCATGTACAGTACCCATAAACATTTACCCTAAACATACATCAGTCAGACTTCAATGAAAAAATAAAAGTATTAAAAAAAAATTATGCATTTTTTGTGGGACACAAAAGAAGAGCAGTTTGATGAGTCTCAAAAACAGTATCCAAATGCAAGCTACGTCAAACGGAGTCAAAAGTATGCATTGCTGACTATACGTTTCTACCATTGTACTCAATTAATATGTCAAGCTATGCATCTTGATACGGTTTTGTACCATCCAAAAATATCTGTTAAACGTATCGGCAAAACGCTGTGTGAACCCGGCCTTACCCCTTTTCTTTCTTTTTTTTAAGCTCACTGGCGATCTAGCATTTAAAATTATATCAATCATTAATTCTTCCTGTAATGAAAATCAAACTTATGCTCTGACTTCTTGGTGCCTTTGTGACGGACTCCTGTTAATATGCACAAGGGTCATTCTGAATAAGCAGGACTGCAGTAGGAAAGAAGAATTCTGCAGTCTGATCTGATAAAGAAAGAGGATTATTTAAGACTACCTTAGGTTCCCTTTTGGCAATGTAGCCAAGGATATTATACCTGCATTCTGTCCACTTCTGAAAGATATCAAGTTCAATAGCTTCACTTTGGTTTGGAATAAATCTGAATTCAGATACCAGTTCAGGGGTATGTTCTGGATGTTCACATTCACCAAGCTCAGCTGTAACATAATAAAACTATATATCAGACTAAGAGGAAACAGAACAAAAAATACTTCGTTTTTTCACTTCCAACTGCTCATTTTGCTAGCCTCTCTCTCAGAAGCATACAGCTCTCTTTTTAATTGTCAATAATGCATTAGTATATAAATGTTTTTGCTTCAGGTAGTTACACAAGATCTAAAGTCAGCCATAAAAATTTTCATGGTAATCACACGTTGGCCATCCCTTCTGTAAATCTCATTCGAGGAGTAACAAATAGTCTAATGTTTTTATTAGTGGTCCCCAATTAGCTGACCAATAGTCTTGTTGATCAGAAAAGTCAGGCCATATGTGGTTAGCTGAAGACCATCTACAACTGAAAAGGTCATCAAACAGGATATCAATAAAACACAGTAGTAGCAATAGTACTCTTTTTACCTTCTCATATATTTGTTCACCTGTGTGAACAGAAAATCATACCCAAACTAGTGCCACTCTGAAGAGGCTGGGAAGACTACTAAATCCCAGACTACTGCCTTCCTGCCCAACCCATAGAGTACATAACAAGGATGGGTTAATTTGTCACTTTTTGTTTTTTACTTAATGAAAGAAATAAAAAAAAAAAAAAAAAAAAACACAGATTTAAGGATTTCAATGACAATAAAAACAAATTAATCAAGTATCCAAACATACATAACCTGGGAAAAAAAGTTACTCAAATCAATCAACACAAAATAAAATATTATCTGAATAAAATAACACCAAAATAAAAAAAAAAATAATTAAATGTAGAGCTATGAATTCAAAATTGGCTTTCCCCATATGCTTGTATTTCAGCAGTGCTCAGACTTTACTTCAGACAAACATACATTCTGATTTTTAGTATAAAGTCCAGCCTCTGTTCGTTGGCTGGCATATCAGGGCCCTATGACCCCGGTCTGACATGTGACCCAGTATGTGACTATGTGTGATGTTCAGCACGCAAAGGTCAGCCGAATATGGTTTCACAGATAACCCTGGTCTATGTTGGCAGAGGGAGGCATGGTGAGTGAGAAAGGACAGCCCACATGACCACCAGCGTGGCACAATACTTGCTCACAACCCTGTCTGGCTGAGAGAACCCTTTTCACTAGCACCAGTGAACTAAAGACTCTGCTAGTGAGGTAGGCTGCCACTAGTTCCTCGTTAGCCTGGTCTATTAATGGGATTACATAGAGCCAGAAACCAGCCCCGGTAGCCTATAATGTAAAACCAAGAACACGGACGTGTGGATTTGTGGATTGAGATAAAAGAGCAGCCCAAGATTACGTTGAATATTTAATTTCCTTAAAGGAATATTAGACGAGACACTGCATACACATTTTGTTCAAGTTCAAGGCAGTTACCTGGTATTAGGCCTTAGTGCTGGGTATATGGTGCTAGGAAGTTCCTGGTTCCTTCCAATATATTACAGGACATAACCCCCATCAAAAGAAAATGGCAAGCTACTGCCGGGCACATGCTTTTAACCCTAGCTGACCACATCCCTCATGCCTCTGGGATGGTTTGATGCCCTCCTCCCCCTTGGACCAAGAAGCACGAATCTCAAACTAGAATGGGTCATAACTTCTCCCGGGAAGGCCACAGAAATGCGGCTCTGGTACCGTTGGACCCGACTGAGCACCAGCTACTTTCCGATTCCAAATACTGCTTTGCTGCCAGATTCCTATAAGTAGTTCTCCGTATTTCTCCATCTCTGGCTCCGGGAAAGAAGTTCGACTCAGAAGTGCATGTGTCCCATTCCCGAGTTCTCAAATACAGAACCGGTATGCAGGTAGGAAGTGAAGCAATTGAATAATTCTCTATTAAATCACGGCTCCTGGTTGTCTGGCTCAAGTCTCTGATCACCTCCTTAACTGACTGTTGATACCTTTGGTCCCAAGTAGTCTGCTAAACATGTGAAATGAACAATAAATGTCTTAAAGGAGGACCTGCTGGTAAGGGCTTATTTCTAATGCACAAGAGTGTTGACCTCACATGCCCCATTGGTCAAAACCATGGAAGTCACTAGGCAGCTCTACCCAGGGCTTGTTCCTTGGGATAAAACTGCTGGAGCCCCGAACCTTGCCGGGTTCCAGGGCGCGCCTTGTGGGCCTGGCACGCAGACGGTCTCTTCAATTGTATGTGTGTCCTGTTAGGGTAATATTTATAAATTTTTATACCTTTATATGATTTTTATATACTTATTGATTGTTCTTTGTTCTCATTCAGTATATAATGACTAGAGATATACATATATTGTGTAGCTAAAAAGGAATTTAGTTTTCCTTACTAGGGCCCTTCATCCAGGCAGAGAGGAAGGTACATAATAATTGAAAACCTATAGCCTGGAGGTATGGACCTATTCAAAGGAACAAGGTACTTTGTTTGAGAAGGGATACACCCAGGTGGGCTGCGCATGACAAACTTAGGTTCAAAACTAGCGTCCAGGAACTAGCCATGTTTAAATTGATTGGCTAAATGTATTCTTGCAGAAGAAGGAGGGAGTTTAGACTATAAAAACCTGAACCCTCTTGAAGGGGAGACTTCGTCTGTATATGCTATATACACTATGTAATGTCTCCCAATGCTTGCATTAAATATGGGATATTTTAAGCTTCCGCTGATTTTTAATTTGAAAACCCGTTCAACATCTGAAATGCTTTATTCGCTCCGAAAGTCCTCTGGACGTACCTACAGCTGAAGGCTTCCACAGAGCAAAGAGAGCGCTCCCTGCTCCGCATAGTACTCCGGTGAGCTTGCAGCCCTACAGAGTATCCGGCACAGGCATCACGCTGCCTGCACGGCATAATATCACGCCGCCAGTGCCAAGAAGAAGACGGAGACTAGCGGGACCTTCAGGTAGCGGGGGAAAGGTGAGTACTGTTATTTTATTATTAACATGCCCTATTGCCTACCTATCTATACATATTAGGGGCCCTATTACCTACCTACCTATCTATATTAGGGGCCCTATTACGTATCTATATACTAGGGTTCCTATTACTTATCTACAGACTGGGTTACCCTACTACCTATATACCAACTGGGGGACCCCATTACCTATATATTTACCTACTGTGTGACAAACTATATACCTACCAACGGGGGAACATGCAACCTATATACTTACCTACTGAGGAGACCTATATACCTACCTACTGGGAGGGAGTCTATACATCTACCTAATATGAGCCTAAAAAGGAACGATGGGTGACTCCCCATCCCGCAGCAGGTACCTGGATTTTCTATAATAGAAAAGCCAGTTGCTGTGAGGATGGGGAGTCACCATGCTTTTCTGTATAAACCCCCATGAGGAAGGTCAACCGCCCACTTTGTAGGTAGGTATTTATGAGCTAGAAAAGTGAGGATTCCAAAATGTTTGTGTGGTAAATTCTGCAGATACGAGTCGTGGTCGGGAGAAGTCATCATGGTGGTCTGGGCTGGATGGAGAAGGGAAGGGAAAGTGAAAGACTCCGATCAGAAAAGACGTATCCTGTATGTCACAAAGTGTAACTGCAGTGTAATCACTTATATTTCTGCAGAGCCTACATACAAATAGTATCTACCACTATCTGGTCCCTGTATAGCATTAATATATGTTTTCACAACTGTGTACAACTGATTCACATGTTATGGTCTGGCAGTATTATTTGATCCTTAAGTAGCAATGGTTTTGGATCGTAGTACTGTATGAGTTTTTTTTTTTTTTTTTTAAGTAACAATCATTCGTATGGTTTATTGGCTCCGTGTATTCGTGTATTACTTGGTGACTTATTTATAAGGTATTACACTGTCAAACATAGGTGAGCACTTTTGAAAGAGCAAGTTTGTCAGAACTGATTTTCACTGTACAGTGACCAGTGACTGCTGAGGTGATGGACAGGATATATGTGAAATACGCATAAAATTAGTAACAGGAACATAATTTTTTTTTCTGTAAAAATACATGCCGCGGTTCACAATGTGGCATGAAAAATGCTGTGTGAATGCAACCCTACTGAGAAAAACTTAAAGGGGTTGTCTCACTACATTGATTCATCTGACCTCAGTCCTGTTTTCTTGGTTTCACTTTGAATTCAGGGGCGTGTTTACTGGCTTTCACTAGGGTGTAGTAGAAGCCAGGTCTGTAGCTATAGCAATCAGTGCTGGCAGCCTATCAAGAGAGATTGAACAGGTCTGTAGCTATAGCAACCTGAGAAGCTGATGCTGCCCATACAAGAGGGGATATCTCAGAGTAGGGTAGGACACAGTTAATGGACACATATTGCCAAGTGACTAGGTTATATTTATCACAACTTGTATAAATTTAAACACATTAATTTCAGGACGCTAAAGCTCAATTAAGAACAAAAAACTAAAGCTGTATAAATGTCTACCTAATTTTAACAAGCCAAAAATTAAGGATTTAATAGTTTTCTAAGCCTTTAAAAACCTCCTCAAAACCCCCACTATACTTAAAAGGGGTTTTACCAAGATAGAAAATAATTGCTTATCAATAGGACATGCCATCATTGTCTGATTAGGTTTGGGACTTGCCCCTATCTCGGGAATGGGACCCCAAAAGTCTCAGCACAGACTGAAAAGTTGGCCGTGCTTGCACAGTTACCCTTCATTCTGTTATAAGGGAGTTCCAAGTAAAGCAAAGTGTGTAATTCAGTCTGTGTTGTGACATTCGGGAGCCCGTTCCCTAGATATACAATGATGGCATATTCTAGAAATATAATAACAATTCTTTATTTATTTATATTCTAGAAATATGCCTTAATTTTCTATCATTGTAAAAACCCCTTCAAAAATAGAAAATGAACCCATAATTACCTCTCCCATCACCACTGTTTCCGTGCTGCCAGAGCTCCAATGCCCCCTACGCCCCATCAATGAAGATGCACATGCATAGAACAAATGATGCTGCAGCCAATCACTGACCTATGTGGTCACAAGCATGTGACTGATTGCAGTATCATGTGATCCATGAACATGATGTCATAGTATGGGACTGGAGGAATACTGAAGCTCTGGCAGCACTGGAACATAGGTGATGAAAGAGGTCAGTAAGAGTTATTTATTTTAGCACAATGGGAGGTCTAAGGGAGGTTTTCAAAAGTCTTGGAAAACCCTTTTAATATTAGCTTTTATATAGGTGTTTGGCTGCTTCCTAAATGACTTAGGCATTGTATTCCTGTCCTAAGTAAAAAGCATAAAATGTATGGGTCAGGCCAGAAGGAGAAAATAAGGAAAACCAAGGGGCATTTTCATGTGTATTACAGAGATTAGGATAGGCTTATAGTAAATCATAGCAAGAATAGTTCTAAAAGCTTTACAGGGAAAAAAATCAGTATTCAGATAATATATTTCCCACAAACAATTTTCCAACTCTACAATTAGTTAGGAATCAATCTAGTAGCAGACTAAACCATGGCTGCACAAATTTGCTAGAGATATCATTGTTTCCCCAGAAAAGTCGGGTTTTACACAATAGAAATGCATTTGTAAAAAATTGTGTTTTTAGGTCGTCAAAGTAGATGGCAATAACACTTATTTTACTGTATATAGAGCTGATTAAGGGCTTGTTTTTGTGGAATGAGTTAACATTTTTATTGGTACCACAGACGCAAGCAAGACCCATATATTCAAAATATTCCTTTTATATACTAGTTGCTATTTTTCAACAAATTGAAGCCCAGACAAAATACTTATACTATGGCAAAATTAACGTTAGATATTAAAAATCTGTGATACACCCATTGAATGTGAAGAATCCTCTATGATTCTATTAAGGAACAGACGTCCACGAACAAGCCAGGGGGATAGCCATCCGCAGACTGCAACGTTTCAGAGGCCATGCCTCCTTCCTCCGGCAGGCGTTCTTCAGGCTAGTCACTCAAGAAAACTTGTCCATTAGATAACTCCTCTGGATATTTATCTACTTCGTGCTAACAAACATCTAAAATATGGGAAAAATCCCTAAATCTGCAAGAAGACTGATTAAAAGCTTCATTCAACCATTTTGGGGCGAGTCTAATTTATTAAACCAATATGCTTCACGCTGAAGCAGGGGGGGATCTAATATTGGTCTGATTGGCAGCTGGTACCTCCTCTAAAATACACCACCTAAGCTTGCTGACCTGATGACAAGCTTCATTAAAGTGGTGGGCCACTGTAGTCTCCCCAAATTTATTACCTTCATCTTTAGGCGGTAGAGTAGTTTCCACCTTGGTTCTAAAGGTCAGTATAGCCGAGCAATGTTCGTTAATATGGAAATTGATCAGCCAGCTGGTCTGGCCTACATACACTTTGCCACATTGGCATTTCAGTACATAAAAGACATTCTTACTGATAGATGTAAAGAACCCCTTTAGGGGATGCTATATGCATTCACCTTATAATGATAGCACCGCAGTTCTGACAAGATGTACAGAGATGGTGTCTAATGGACGAGCCTTCCTGGGAGTGATTAGCTGAGAGAACGCCCGCTGGAGGAAGGAGGCGTGGTCTCCGAAACGGTGCAGTTGGCGGATGGCCAACTCCATGGCTAAGCAGTTTGTTCGTAGACATTTATATCTTAAGTCTATTCCTTAATAGAATGTCAGAGGATTCTTCACAATCAATGGACGTATCACAGGTTTTTACATGTTAATTTTTCCCTAGTATAACAACGTTTTGCCTGGGCTTCAATTTGTTGAAATATAGGAATATATAAAAGGAATATTTTGAATATATGGGTCTTGCTTGCGTCCGTGTATACTGAGATTTGTTGGGATTATTAGCGAGAACCCAGCCGACCTATATATATGTCATGTCCTCTCGGTTGTTGTTAAATTAAGGACTACAGATTTTATTGGAACCATTATGGGGTTCATATGACGCTTTGCTCAAATTTTATCAAAGTTTTTGTGAGATTTTTTTTGAACAAAATACAGCAATCCTGGTAGTGTTTATTTTTATTCTTCACAGTGGTCACCGTGCAGTATAAATGACATGCTAGCTTTGCTCAGCAGGTCGATACAATTACATCGATTTGTATATTTTTTAGGTTTTCATGCCTTTACACAATAAAAACAATTCAAAATGTAAGACATTTTTGCATTGCCATAGTCTGAGAACCATAACTTTTTTTTATATTTCTGTGTGCGGAGCTGTGCAGCAGCTTGTTTTTCAACTAATCCTAGTTGTGATTTTTTTTTCTTTTCTCAACAGCGCTCACCATGCAATATACATGACAAGTTAGTTTTACTGTGTGGATCAATACGATTAAGGTGATAACCAATTTATATAAGTTTTTTTATGTTGAAGTGACCAAAGTGACCAATAAAACAATATTTTATACCCAATTTATATCTTTACTTTGTAGCACTTAAAAAGTAAAAACATACAAAAAAAAGTTAAGACAAGCATACCGCCCTTTTCCCATTGCAAATGCCAGTTGCCCCAGATAAGATCTAGAATAAAGAGTATGCATATTTAGTACTGTTGCATGTATACCGACCTAGCCTATAAATCTGTAATGTTATTTAACCAGCAGGATGACCACCATTTTTGTTTTTTGTTCATCCCACAGCACATACAACGAATTAAAAAGTGATAATGTCATATAAATGCCAAAGTTGTATGAATGAAAAAGTCAGTTCATCCCCGCTGTAAAAAAAAGCTCTAACACCTACATATAAATAAAAAAAAAAAAAAAAAAAAATCGCAATACATAAACATTGTCGTACGCATTAAAAAAGATTTTTTTTTTTAAATGCAACAAAGTAAAAAAATAATAAATTGGGCATCACCGTAACAGTATTGACCCATGGAGTAAAATTAACATGTCCTGTATACTGCACGGTGAACGCTGTTAAAAATAAAACACTACCAGGATTGCTGTATTTTTTTTTTTATCCTGCCTCCCAAAAAATGGGTTTAAAGGCGATCAAAGAGTCTTGGATCCAACAAAATGTCAACACATCCTGCAAAAAATAGAGCCCCTACACAGCTCATTACACAGAAAGATGAAGCCAAAAAAACACACATATACATATATATATAAAAGTTGGGCATCACTGTAATCATATCGACCTGCAAAATTAACGTCATCGATACCGCACGATGATTGCTTTACAAGATTAAAAAGAAAAAAAAAAAAAAAAAAACAGGATTGCTGTATTTTGTATATCCCGCCACCCAAAATAGTTGATGAAAAGTGATCAGTGTCATATGAACCCTAAAATGGTACCAATGAAAACCTCAAGACATCCTGCAAAAAATCTCAGAATGGCATAAAATTTAATTTTCTACAAACGCATTTCTATTGTGTAAAAGCAGTTAAACGCAAAAAAAAAATTAAATTGGACTGTTGTAATCCAACCAAATTGCAGAGTAATGTGGTAATGGCATTAATACCGCACGACGAATGCTGTAAAAATTAAGCCCAACAAACAATGGCGGAATTTCTGTTTTTATTTTTGCAGTTTCACAGATCCTCGAAAAAAAACCTGTCAAATTTCTGTGGGCCCAAAATGCACAATTCACCCTTAGATAAATTCCCTGAGGGGTGTTGAATTCAAAATGGTGTGACTTTATGAACTTTCACCTGTACTGGTACTTTGAAGGCTTTACAAATGCAACATGGCACCCAATAAAATCTTTGTTCCAAAAGCCACATAGCTCTCCCTCCCTTGCACGTCACGCCATTCACCCAAACCGTATTTGACACATACGTATTGAAAAATTGAAAGAAATCATGTAAAAAATTTTGGGGTAACATACAGATCCGTCAAAGCCCTGTCAGAACTGTACTCGTCCCTTAAAAATTCTGTGTTTTTCTTGGGAAAAAAAAAAAGAAAAAGACATTTAAAAAAATTGCTAACAAAGTAGACATATGGTAGATGCTAGTTCTAAACTATTTTCTGTGGACAACTGTCTTACACACATACATTTTTGAACTGAAAATGGCAAAATATTCAAACATAATAGGCCCAGGTAAAAAAGTAAAGCAAATGGGTGGGAAAAGAAAGCCATTCAGTTAGGAAAAAGTCATTACATCACCCGAGATTTGATTACTTTCACAACAACTCTATTATGGCACTGACCGAAGGAGAAATCGAGAAAAAAGATAGGTTGGGACTGCGACAGATAAGATCTTGTAGCCAAAGTCAGGAAGACCATGTTCAACCTTTAATGGTGGTCAACGGATTTCCCAACATAGCTTCAAACTAAATTTGCTCAACAGACAAACACCGTCAGCCTATTAGGCAACAAGCCTAGTGCACTCGGATTGGCATTAAAAAGCCAATTGGGGTCATTGCTTGCTGGTTCTGCAGCCTCGGTTTCTGGTCTATTACTGGGAAAAATGACCTGCTGGCAGTGAAGCTTGGACTCAAAATGGAAAGTAAAAGATTGTATCGAAGAATAACACTATCCTCTAGGATGGTATAGTCCTCTCTGGGAGAAATCTTGGAACCCAATACTGCTTGCTGAAGTTATATCAGTCCTTGGAAGGGGAGATAGTTTGGGATTTTTTTTTTCTTGGGGGTGGGGGGGGGGAGGAGGGGGTTAATACAGTATATATACACAAATACATACACACACGCACATTTACACACCAAAGGAGGTTGTTACAGGGGCTTAAAGAGTTATATGACAAAGATATATTAACCCTTTCTAACAGCCAGTCATAACTTTTTAGTTTGATTATTTTCCTTCCCACCTTCCAAGAGTCATAACTCAATGTTTTCGTCTACAAAGACATATGAGGGTTTGTTTTTTGCTGGACAACATGTTCATTATAATGTTGCCATTGATCATATTATAGAATGCCCTGGGAACCTCCCCCCACCCTCCCCAAAAAAAAATCTAAGTGGGGAGAAATGTGAAAAAAACGTATTGCACATTGTTCGTGGAAGCTTTGTTTTTTAGTAGTTCACTCTTCGGTACAAATGTGTTCTCTGTATTTTGTTGGTTGATACGATTCTAATGAAACCAAATATGTATGATTTTCTGTATGTTTTATTTAAACACTGTATCTTTGTATTTATTTTAAGTTTGCGCTGCAATGGTTCCAATAACATTTTTGTTCTTCCAACTTTGGACCCGAGTGAGGGTGTTTTAATTGGTATCATTTTGGGATACCAAAATGATTCTTCTACAGTGTTCAGCATACAGAATAAATTATGTTATATTTTAATAGATTGGATTTTTACGGACGTGACAATACCAGTGTGTAACTTAACTTTTTATTATTTTATTTGTAAAATGGCAAAAAAGGGGGAGACTTGAACTTTTAGTATTTTTACACTTGCACATCTAGTCCCCTTCAGGGTACTTGACCACTAGAGGGCTTAAAGGGGTTGTCTCGCTACAATGATTGGGTTTTAATTAAAAGATCTTTAAAAACACAGCAGCTTTGCAATATATGTTCATTACAAATGTCCTACTGATTTTGAGCTAGCCCTGTATAGGATGCTCAGCTCCAAATTTCTATAGCAGCGACCTGTTGATCTTATCTTAGGCGTCAGGTCTGAATGGGCTCATCACCTTTGAAGACAGGTCGGGAAGAGCCCTCCCGCCAGAATCTTCTGTGTGGAGGGGGGAGGGGGGTGGACCTGGGGTTCTATTCCATGTGCCTATTTAACCCCGTGTGTGCCTGTTCCTCCTGCTCTCTACACAGATTGAGCAGAGATGGGCGATCAAAAGATGTGCAGCAGTGGGCCCTGTTTGTTACTTAAAATTTTTTTGGGTTTTTTTTTTGGGTGTTATTTGGGACAAATTTTTCCTTTATTTTTTTGAACATTTTAAAACCAAAAAAGGGGGGGGGGGGGGGGGGGGGGGTGGGGGGGGGGGGGGGGGGGGGGGGGGGGGGGGGGGGGGGGGGGGGGGGGGGGGGGGGGGGGGGGGGGGGGGGGGGGGAAAAAAAAAAAAAAAAAAAAAAAAAAAAAAAAAAAAAAAAAAAAAAAAAAAAAAAAAAAAAAAAAAAAAAAAAAAAAAAAAAAAAAAAAAAAAAAAAAAAAAAAAAAAACACAAAAAAAAAAAAAAAAATTAAGTGGGGCGATTAAAAAAGATTGACAGCGTGGAACTTTTTTTTTGTTACTTTAACAATGATGTTTTTGATTTGTTGTATATAATAATCTAAAAACCCAAAAATTTGGGTTATTTCTGTATTTTTTTTAAAAACTATCTTGATTTATTTTAAGTTTCCTGCCTGGGGCCTAAATTTTGTTTTTTTGTGGAGTGAGGTGTTTTTAATTGGGAAGGGTAACCAAAAGTTTTAGGCACTACAGAATCATATGAATTTTTAATAAAAAGGGTTTTTAAACCTGACAATCCAGGTAACTTACTGTTGTTAAGGGGAAAAGGAAAAAAGGGAAAAGAACTAGAGCCCCTCAATTATCCCTTCCAGGGACTGACCATTTAAGAGGGCTTAACTGCTTGTACACCCATGTGCATTATTTTCTGAAGCAGGACATAATAGAAATGTTAATTATTTATCATCTTACATGCTCTTAACTTGGTTTTTGCACTTGTGAGCTGAGATTGTGGGGTGTCGATCAGTTACCATGGCAGCTGGAAACCCTGCAATATCAGAATGCAGGTGCAAAAACCAAGTTCACAGCATATAAGATCATAAATCGTGGTAATGGAAAGTTGGTCACTGGGAATAAAATGAAGGCAGAACTACAAATTGGGTTATATAGGTCTGCATTAACAAAAGAGCACTGGCCATGCCTACATTAGCCACTCTGTTAATACATCAACTGATAGACTTAATTGGCTGAATGTTGATATGGTCCAAATGTGGACATGGCTCTAAGACCAGGAGGATTACACCCATGTCCCTATATATATTATTTAGATATCTTCTGGTAACTGGTATAGTGTCAAGGAACTGATGCAAGTCAAATTTGGTTACTACCTTCATGAAGGGCTCTAAGCCTTGCCCAGGTAATTATAGACCATGTGAAGTCTATCTACAGAAGTACATATAAAAAAATGTGAAAAGTTATCGCTAGCATGGTTTTAATAAATACAGAAGTTCCCACACTAACCTGATTTGTTATTATGAAAAGGCAAGTAGAGTCTGGATAGATAGATGGCTGTGGATATAGTAAGGCAAATTTATCAGGGCAGTTGTGCCAAAAATAATGGTCCATGCTTTACACCACATTTATTATGCGTTTTAGACAGTTTCTAGACACTTCTGTGTCTTATTCTAAAAAAGGATGCAGGCTATGAGTGGTATGGCTAGTGGTATGGCAAGGCTCACCTATACACTGAAGATTCCATTAGGAACTTCCATCGCAGAGGTGAGAAACTGACCCCAAAAGGATTTGTTAAATACGGGCACAAACAGCGCCCAAAGTAAACAATTAATTACAATTGACACGTTGGGTTTATTACATGGCGTACAAAGTTGAGACTTAAAAAAATAGCTTTTTTCCTTCTAAATTATAGACTCCATGGCGAAAACCAGACAGGCAAATTGTAATTAATCGGGTCTGACATGAACGGGTTCCGTGGGGTCAGTTTCTCACCTGCAACCCAGGTTCTGAACAAAACCTCCAGTGCAGATGTACACCAGGACTACGCCAACTTATAAAAGGTGTACAGTTAGACTAAACCGTGCTAATATGCACCACATTTATTAACACCATGATAAATAAGGCCCTTTTTAAAAGGGGATGTTCAAAAAGTAATTCGGGGGTATTTGGGGCCAAGTTTCAATACACTGAAATCACCCCCAATTAATGGGAATTTATAGCGCTCCGGAGCATAATTTAAATTAACCGATCTTCCTAAAAATTTTGAAGCTAGGGTGAAGAAGGTGAGGAGGCGGACTTTTAAACCCCTTTAAATTTGGGGCCCTGGAATATTGTTTTTCATAAAAAGGGTTAAGCAAAAGAAACTGCCCCCCCCAGATGTCTAAGTTTAAAACTAATGGTCCTAAAAATAAAATAAAATTTAAAATGGAAAAAGGGGTTTCAAGTAAAGCCTTTAAAAAGACAAGGAGGTGCTGCTATATCTAGAGAAAGAAAAAAGTTCAATCTCCAGACAACAAGACTTTACCATACGAAGTGTGAATGCCTCTGGAGCTTTCCACAGCAGGAACATAATGGGGTGTCAAAAAAAGGCTTTTACATTTACTAGCAAAAAAATATTAATACTTACATAGAAAAACATAATTTTTGCTTTGAATGTTGATCACCATTGGGGTGGGTAAGGGCTGTAGGAGCGATTGATTTTTAAAAAAGACCTATTGGGGGTATTCAAGGTTTTTGGCGTATCTTTTTTATACGATTAACTCACTGGAAAACAGCCCAAAATCAGCCTCAGCCCAAACGTTTTAAAACTTCTTTTTGAAAATAATGTGCCTTGTTGCTTACACAAACTATTTCACAAGTGTAATTGCAAGCCATATTTTGTACACAATTACGGCCGTAAAAATAAGTGACCTCAATTCTTGAGTTTTTCGCTCGTTAAATCCACATAAACAATGGGGATAGGATTTTTCAAAATATACCTCGGCATTTTTTTAAGCCGATTGGAAACGGATTTTGAAGCGTACATTTACACTTCGAGAAACGACATGTGAACATACCCTAACACTCCCTTTTACACAGTATTTCTCCCTGTCCTTGGCTGTACTTGATGGGACACTTGGGGCCACATGTATGAATCCGTTTAGGTCCAAATCATTTTCCCCTAGTTCCATCGGGAAAAAGTGAGTTTTAGATCTGAAAAAGGTTTTTAACATGTGGCCCATTGTTTTTTTTCAACCAACGAACTACGCAAAAATCCTTTAAAACGTTATACTACTACCAAACAAAAAGCTTGCACAAACTATTCCAGAGAAAGCACTTCTTGAGAGGTGTTCAGTACAAGCATCTTACTAAATGTGGAACTATAATACAAAAAACTACAGTTAACCAAGACTCGTGACTATGTAAATTTTGCACCTAAAATACTGGAATTAAAATGACAGGTTTAAATTACAATAAGTATTTATCCCCTTTTCAAAATACTCTTTCAGCGGGTTTCCATGACACAGCCAATAAAAATTTTCCCAATTTTAATAAAAGGGTTTTTATTTTACAATCACATCCTAAGACCTATTAAATTAAGCGAAAACAGGTTTTTTAAAAAGCTGTTAGAAAGAATAGCTTTCTTTGTTCCTCTGTCTCCGATTAGTGCGTCCTTCAACTCCGCTGTTGCCTGCAAAGACTATGGGCTGAAGTGCACCTGCATTTTAGAAGTAGCACAATAGTAATAGCCTAATAGCCTACCTGTAATGGCAAGCTGCGAAATGTAGGTTGCTAAAGGTTGCAAAAACAGAGATTGATATAGTATGGTCAGGAAAATTTACAATTAATGATAATAAAATCTAATCTGTTTATCTAAAGATCTGAGAACTAAAAGCTAAATTGTTTGGCCACAGATGAGCTGATCCTTTTAGCTTTTTCTACAGCAAAAGTGAGAAACTTGCAACGGACTACTAAAATTCAGACGCAGTCATTTAACAGCCGTCCTTGGTTTGATTTTGTAGCACAGCATGCAGAATTGGCACTTGGATCGCGATGCTTGGATTAAACACCATTTTACAAAAGTAATAATTCAAGAGTATATATCACCACCACACACACACACACAAATTTGAGTCGATGAAATAAGACTTTTCTTAAATACATGTCATTGGCAAATCAGATGATTTACCTCAGTATTACAGGGGAGTGAGTTTTTATTTAAATTCATACGACACAAATCTGGAAATTCCTTTCCCCGGGGGGGAGAACCAACCCCAAATGGGGGAGCGGAGGTCTTTAATTTTAAAAGGGTTTAACGTGTCTTACTACAGCAGCAGGCACAGCATACGGAGAACATCTATCCGACAGGGTCTACCTTTTGCTTCCAGCCTCCTCCTTAATTGCACAAAGGAAAACAATATTCACTGCTGTTGTTATAAATTAAGAGGGCAGCCAGTTTACAACAAAAACACGTGGACTCTCCCTCAAAAAGCAGGAAGTTTCCAGGCGGCAAAAAAGTGTCAATATTCTGTCAGGTTGGCCAGCTTCAGTCCGGTCTTAAAAAGGCCAGTGCTTCTCTTAAACTGAATTACAGGTAAACTACTTTAATAAGGTACTCTGGAGTTGATAGCTCCTCTAAGTTTAAAAACATTCTACTTGTGCTATTAAATAATTACAAATTTTGCAAAAATCACAATAAATAAACAATATATTTAAAGAACCACAGTGACAAAACACCCCAAAAAGGCGATTTCTCTGGTTTGCTCAGATTTGGAGTCTAAGTCTATGAAACCAAATAAAGGTTTTTGGAATGAAGATAAACAGCAGTTGTTGCAGATCATGCTAACTGTAATGCACACATACCACGTGTATTGACCCAAGCCCTAATGATGAGAAAGGCATGAAAGGAAAAAAATAAACAAAAATTGCTAAAATTAAAACAGTGGTGGTTAAAAAAAATAGATGTATAAATTTTATATTGTGTGCATACATACACACACCTCCATCTCTCCTAATACACTGGACATTTTGATGGTTAAGAGTTGTAGTTGACTAATATTCCTCAGAGCTATGTAGGGGAGGGGTGTGAAGAAATTTAAAGGAGTTTACAGTTTCATCAATTAGCTTTAACCCTTCTCACACCACAGCCAGTTTTGGACCAAAAGACTCGGCCCCATTTTTCAAATCTGATAGATGTCAATTTATGTAGGAATATGTTTTTAATACTTCTACCCAGCCATATGATTGATTCAAAGACTTGTGTCTTTGAATCACATTGTGCTTAAGGATGATAAATGTTTGTCCATACAATCCTTGCTTATTTCTAAAAAAATAAAATGTTAAAAAATTTCTACTGTATGTTGAGATTTTTAAATGTCTTTTTTAAATGTAGGGGGCTTAGAAACTTCGTAACAATTTTCACATTTTCAAGAAAATTTGCAACACTTTTTTTTTTTTTAAGGGAGCAGTCGAATTCTGTCGTGACTTAAAGGGGCCTGTGTTAGAAACCTCCATAGTTGACGCCACCTAAGAAACTGCATCCTTTACACTGTTACAAACCACATTCAGGAAGTTTGGAGGGGAAATTTAAAAATTTCACTTTGTTTGAAGATTTTCAATCTTTATCTGTTATTCACTGGTACGCAGTAGGAGGTTACCAAAGAAACACAACTTAACTTTGATTCCCCGATTCTGCTGTTTTTAGAGATATCCCAAAAGTGATCCTAACACACTATATGATTTGCCTACAATCCTCAGAATAGGAAGAGCACCGCACCTACAAGACTTTGTGGTCTCGTTTTCATTCGGATTTTTTTAGCAACATCTCAGATTTGTGGTCACCCTAAGGTGTTAAAACTTAATAAACACCACTAAAAAGACACTATATTTGAAACTACACCCCTTAAGGAATGTATCCAGGGATGTAGTGAGTATATCGACCCCACAAGTCCTTCACACTATAAGCATAAGGCTGGGAAAATAAAAAAAAAAAAATTCATTTTTACAAGTAATCCTGGGGGGAAAAAAAGCTGTGACCGGCATAGCACAGCTGCCCCCGGACTCCAAGCCTATCGCTCCTCACTCCTGCCCCTAAAGGTTATTCCCTGGCTTATCCTTGTGAGCCTCCCGGAGCCCTGGCAATACACTCTCTCCTGATTATGCCTCTGCATTTTACTGGCATCACCTATGCTTTATCCCCTTATTCATCTTGTGGATGTCTCCTGAGAAAGACATACAGTCGAAACGTCGTTTGAGACATCTATAGACATCTTTACCATTGTAAAACATGTGTTCAGTTATGCTCCTTGAACTTTGTACTGAATTTTTGAGCCTAACATATCTATAAACAGCTATGCCCCTTTACATATGTAAATAAAAATCTTTTTTTGCATTCTAAATTCCCATATGGTGTGCAGTGGATATTATATTTCTATAGTTGATTAGACCTTTCCAGGTCTTTTCCATTTTGCACCCGGTTATTCCCGATTTAACTTTTGGTGTGCGTGACCTTTACATAATTAGTTTATTTGCGGGACAAACTGACATTTTCATTGGTACCACTTTGGCCTTTATCTGACTTTTTGATCTCTTCATTCCATTTTATGTGCAGCGGGATAAACAAAAATTGCAGTTGTGCCATGGTTTTGATTTTTTTTACAGCGTTCACTGAACGGGTAAAATAACATGACAGATTTATAGGTTAGGTCATTTCATATGCAGCGATACCAAATGTGTACCAAATCTGTACCAGTTAGTTATTAATTTGTCACCTTTGTACTTGTTTGACCTATGTTATGTATGAAACCTGAATGTACAGCGCTCTGGAACCAAGGGCGCTCAAAAATAAAGAAGAATAAAATAGACAAATCACCAGATCCCGATGGTATTATTATTATTATTATTATTAAGACTGAGCTGCACTTCCTCCTGGGTTAAACAAGAAACATTTAAGGTGGAGTTTACCTCATCCCTCTGCCCATCAACAGGAATGAAATTTTTAACTCGGTAAATATGGTTGAAGTTTTTTTTTTATTTATTTTTTTTTTTTTTTAATAGATTTGCTTTCTCCTCATCACGCTCTACAAAACCTCCCTTACTATTATTCAAAAAGGCCAACATTTTGAGTTTTTATCTTTTTACTATTTATAAAGCTTATCAATATTTGAAGTTATTTTTACGCTTTGGCAATATGCCTGTCTCCAGTTTTGCAGTCTTTATCATTATTTGACATATTTTAGTTTTTAAGTGCTTCTTCACTGCCCTCCTGTTAAATTAGCTTGAATGCTCTCGTTATGTACTGCCTCCTTTACATCTTTGTGGATCCACATTGCTTTTTTTTTCCTGTTTCTAAGCAGATTGCCAACAGCCTGAAAGTGAGCTGATGCACGGTGGCAAAGACCATACAGCGTTTTATCAAGACCAGTTCCACTCAGAACAGGCCTCGCCATGGTCAACCAAAGAAGTTAAGTGCACGTGCTGCTGGCATTACTGCTGAGGTTAAAAGGGTGGAGGGTCTGCCTGTCAGTGCTCAGACCATACGCCGAACATTGCATCAAACTGGCCTTCAAGGCTGTTGTCCCAGAAGGAAGCATCATCTAAAAATGATGTATAAGAAAGCCTGCAAACAGTTTGCTGAAGACAAGCAAACTAAGGATATGGATTACTGGAACCATGTCCTGTGTCTGATGAGACCAAGATAAACTTATTTGGTTCAGAAGGTGTCAAGTGTGTGTGGAGACAAATCAGGTGAGGCGTACAAAGTCAAGTGTGTCTTTACTTCAATCAAGCACGATAGTGGTAGTGTTACGGTTTAGGACTGCACAAGTGCTGCAAAATGTGGGAAGCCATGGTTCATTAAGGAACCCATAAATGCCAACATGTACTGTGACACACTGATATAATAACGTATACCTGGGCTAATGTTTTAATGGGGCAATGCTCGTGTATCCAACGTCGGGATATGGCACATCTCCCTATTGTGCCGTCTTCAATATTAATAATAGCATTCCGACCAAAATCAAAGATAAAACTCACGTTTTTTGGAAATCTTCATTTCAAGTAAACATCGAAAAGACATACTTGTATTCAATTTAGAGATCTGCAACAGCAGTATCCGCGGGCAGTATAAGTCCACTCCAATGTAATATCATGCAAACGCATGTAGCCTAGTGAGAGCAGTATGGACAGGGGGCGTCACCCTCCAGCGGAAGCGACGTTTCGGAAGACAAACTCCTCCTTTCTCAAGCACAGGTAAGTGACAAGAGACTCTACTTATATAGAAACTTAGTAACAGAAATCAATCAGTAAATATGTCTATCAACATTTAAAACAATTAAAAACAAATATTTTCAGAACAAGCATTACTATATTTACAAAAACACATTCATGTTCAGACTTTCGTTAAGCCCTTTGGGGTTAAGCGTGTCCATCTTAAAGATCCACAGGGCTTCTCTACGTAAGAGTATTTTTTCTATAGATGTGCCTTCCATGGGACAGACCTGCTCCAAAATGCACCACCGGAGTTCAGAGACTCCGTGGCATCTTTCATAAAAAATGACGAGCTACAGAACTTTCACCAAATTTTCTTTCATCACCTTCATCATTTTTACCTATCTTATTTTGGAAAGTCCGTATCGCTGATCGATGTTCATTAATCCTAATTTTTACACTACGGGAGGTCTGCCCCACATACCCTAAACCACATGGGCATTTGAGGAAATAGATGACGTTCTTATTATTACATGTATGAAAACTTCTTATATTGATCTTGTACCCTTTTGTAGTATGTGTAATGTATGGGCCACATATTATAGCATGACCGTTTTGACAATTCATGCAGGGAAATGTTCCATCTTTTTTTACCTCAACTATTTTCTATTTTTCTTATCCCTTACGTCTGATCTAGTCAAGATATTCCCCAAGGTTTTGACCTTACGAAAGATAAATCTAGGCTGTATTTTAAACAGATGCCCAAACTTAGGATCAGTGGATAACAGAGGCCAATATTTTTTTATAATGCCTTCAATAGATTTACTTTGAAAACCAAACTCGCTAATAAATGAAAATCTCTCCGTTGTTTTTTTATTATTCTTATTAGCAGATTTTAGCAAGTCTTCTCTCTCCAAGGCTAACACCTCAAGACCCATTTTCTCCAACAGTTTTTTCATACCCTCTTTGTGTGAACTTCTTAATGATCCTTTCCATTTGTTCGATATAAGATGCAGTATTAGAACAAATACGTCTAGCCCTAATAAACTGACTTTTCAGTATACCTTTAAACACATTTGGGGCATGATGACTTGTTTTGTGTAAAAGATTATTTTTTCCCATAGGTTTGGAGTACAGAGTTGTTACTAATGTACCTTCTTGTTTTTGTATTTCAACATCTAGATAACGAACAGTATGTTCATTGATGGTAGCCGAAAACTGAATAAGTGTATGACATGAATTCAACATCTCAATAAAACAATAAAGCTGTTCTTGGGTACCTTTCCATAATAGGACGTCATCCACATATCTAAGCCACAATTTGACATGTGGATGAGTACCTGAGGTAAAGACATAAGATTTTTTTTTTTTTAAAAAGTCATATAAAAATTGGCGTACCCTGGAGCTAGCAAAGAGCCCATAGAAGTACCCTGTTGCTGAACAAAAAACTGAGTGCCAAACCTAAAATAATTTTTGGTCAAAATAACTTCCAATAATGAAATTAAAAAATTAATCTGTTGATTAGTTAAAGACGCATCCTGACATAATGCTGTTCTGACCGACTCCATACCATCTTCAAGCAGAATGTTTGTGTATAGAGATTTTATATCTAATGTCACTAAATAGGTAACGTCTTTACAATCTAGGTCTTTTATAATTTTTAATAATTCAGTGGTGTCTTGTAGGGAGCGATTATCACGTTTCACATTTCTGTAGAAATTGATCAACATAGATAGCAATCTTTTTGAATATGGAATTAACCCCTGAGATGATCGGTCGTCCCGGGGGGTTAGTGGCAGATTTATGTACCTTAGGTACTAGATAAAAAATAGGGGTCCTTGGATATTCATTAAATAAAGAATTTAACTGCTCATCTATAATATTATTCTCTACAGCATCATCCAAGATGTTTTTTATTAACATGTTGAATTCCTTAGTAGGATCTCTATCTATTTTCTTGTAAACTGTCTAATCAGATAGTTGTGTATGCGCTTCCTGCATATAATGGCTAGTGTCCATTATAACAGTGGCCCCGCCTTTGTAGGCTTTTTTGATGGTAATAGCCGCATCATCCTTAAGTTCTTTTACAGCCTGCCATTCTCTGTATTTGAGGTTCTTAATCTTTCTATAGTGTTTCCCTGCGTTATATGGAGCATTACTATTGAATTTAAGTTCAACTTCTTTCTTAACAACCTGTGCAAACGTATCTAATGTTGTATTATGTATAGGTGGATCAAACTGACTTTTTTTATAAATTCGTTTAGATGTATTATGCTGCTCGGAAATACCTTTTTTATTATCACAAAAACACATTTTAAGCCGTATCGATCGACACAACCTATGCAAATCCACATTATATTGAAACAAATCATTGTTGTTGGATGGAACAAAATTTAGTCCCTTATCTAGAACATCTTTCTGGTCTGAGGTCAAAGCTTTGGATGTAATGTTATGAAATAAATGTTCTACGGTTTCTTCTTGGGTCTGCAGCGGCTTTTTTTGTTGCTCCCACTTTCGTGATCGTCTTGTAGTGGTTGTCTTTCTAAAAAAATCATCATTTTTGGAATCTTTTTTTTGAATGTAGAGCCATTCTGTGAGATATAGAATCCTCTGAACCTGAGGCACTGGTGTCACATATCTCTCACTCTATTAAACCCTTGTTTATGAATATATGACCTATACCGTGACCGATCTTCTGCCCAGGTATACACTTTATTTAACTGGTAATCGCGTGTGTCTCGTTCAAACTTTTTCATTTTGTTCTTAAGTAACTGCACCTGTAGCTTGGCGATGTTGTTTTTCTATTCATCATTAATACGATTGAACATTTCAACTGTACTAGAGCGTTTCAACTCTTCTTCTGTACTTTTAATCTCCACTTTGTTGTAAATGCTGTATCATTAAAAAAATCAAATCAATTGCATACCTGTTGCTAATGGCTTACCAACAATCTTTGTATACTTGGTCATCTTGCAATAATATCGGTTGTAAAGGGCTGCGCAGGCCTCTAGGTATTCCTTGAGCCTTTGCATACTCCGTGAGTGCCGACGCATGTGATATAAGTGCCGTTTCTTTCTTTTCCAGTTGGGTTCATTTCTTAGGTATGTCCAATATTGGCCTCTGTTATCCAATGATCCTAAGTTTGGGCATCTGTTTAAAATACAGCCTAGATTTATCTATCGTAAGGGCAAAACTTTGGGGAATATCTTGACTAGATCAGAATTAAGGGATAAGAAAAATAAACAGAAAATAGTTGAGGTAAAAAAATACTACCCTCACTAGGCTACATGCGTTTGCATGATATTACATTGGAGTGGACTTACAATGCCCCTAGATACTGCTGTTGCAGATTGCTAAATTGACTACAAGTATGTCTTATCGACTGTTTTACTTGAAATTAAGATTTCCAATAAGCGTGAGTTTTATCTTTGATTTTGGTCGGAATGCTATATTAATACTGTGACACACTGAAGCAGAGCATCCTCTCCCTCCAGAAACTGGGATACAGAGCATGATTCCAACATGATAGTGACCCCAAACAAATCTCCAGGATGACCACTGCCTTGCTAAAGAAAATGAGGTTAAAAGGTGCTGGACTGATCAAGCAGGTCTCCAGACCAAAACCCTACTGAGCATCTGTGGTGCATCCTCAAATGGAGGGTGGGGGGAGTGCAGGGTATCTAACATCCACCAGGTCAGTGATGTTGTCATGAAAGAGCGAAAGAGGATTCCAGTGGCAACCTGTGAAGCTCTAGTGAACTCCATGCCCAGGAGAGTTAAGGCAGTACTGGAAAATAAGTGTAACCACGCAAAATATTAACACTTAACACTTTGGGCACAATTTGTGAGGTGCACTCATTTATGTTGCCAGCAGTTAAGACATTGATGGCTGTGTGTTGAGTTATTCTAAGGGCACACCAAATTTACAATGTAAAACAAGCTGTACACTACCAACTTTATATTGTACCAAAGTACCATATCTTCATACACACACTACCGTTCAAAAGTTTGGGGTCACCCAGACAATTTTTTGTTGTCCCTGAAAACTCATACTTTTATCAAATGAGCTGCAAAATGAATAGAAATATAGTCCAGACATTGACAAGGTTAGAAATCATGATTTTTATTGGAAATAATTTTCTACTTCAAACTTTGCTTTCGTCAAAGAATTTTCCCTTTGCGGCAATTACAGCATTGCAGAACCTTGGTACTCTAGTTGTTAATTTGCTGAGGTAATCTGGAGAAATTTTGGGGGGAGGGCGGCAGGAGGAGAAGCATTTAAAAGGAAGATATTTTGCAGCTCAGTGTGTTCTGTGATTTTTCAATTGAAAAATAATTGTTTTCTACCACTTTTTTGGCCAGCAGACCTTTTATAGGAGTTGAAATTGTCCCTGTGTTTTCAGTTCTATTGCAATCACTGCGTGTTAGTGTTCCCAAAAACCGGCATAATTTATCCCTATGACTTTTAAATAGTTTTACTGAAATCTGTGCGTCTGTTTGGCGCAAAGAGCTCAGTTTTACACATATTGTGTTACACATATTTCCTAGTAAATTACGCCTGTAGTCAGTGGTGCGAAGGCTGCCATATTAATCCATATAATATTTAAATACTCTTATTGCAGTCCGTGTGTCTGTGGCGCAAAGAGCTCAGTTGTACGCATATTGTGTTATACATATTCGATAGTAAATTACGCCTGTAGTCAGTGGTGCGAAGGCTGCCATATTAATCCATATAATATTTAAATACTTTTATTGCAGTCCGTGTGTCTGTTTGGTGCAAAGAGCTCAGTTGTACGCAAATTGTGTTATACATATTTTATAGTAAATTACGCCTGTAGTCACTGGTGCAAAGATTCCTTTTTACGGCACTTTTTAATCTGTTGGTCATGCAGGTTTGAGGGTCATGCTGTGGAACAGGACAGGTATAGTCGATGTCCAGTTCAACTAAAATGACGGTTCAAATAATACTGCCTTCTGGCAATTTTTAATTTGTGGGTGATGCAGGTTTAAGGGTCATGCTGTGGTACAGGACAGGGATAGTGAATAGTCTGTGACTTTTTTTCTGTGACTCTTGTTGCCTAATTGTCTTGCCTAAGATGTAGTACATATCCAGTTTACTGTTGTGGATGTTAATTCCAATTTATCCACCCCTGTTTGCGTGTAAGAATGAAGGTGTTGTTCCTTTCCCATAGACTAAAGGTCATCGGCGATAATCTGTTATCGACTATCGTCATGATAACTTTCGATATCTACTATCGACTCGATAACGATAGTTGACACAATCGCTCATCACTACTGTCGAGTATCACATGAAAGTTCTCTTTTTCTGGCCATTTTGCAAATTTAATCGAACCAACAAATGTAATGCTCCAGATTCTAAACTAGCTCAAAGGAAGGTAAGTTTTATAGCTTCTCTAATCTAATTGTGTTTTTTTTTGTTATTTCACATCCCCTAAAAATTTGAATTAATTTAATCAAAAGTCCCATGTATTCCAAACTGGTAGCAGTTCAGCCCACAAAACATGCACCCCCACTCAAGTCTGTAGGTGTTAGTACAAAAAAGTTATTGGTCGCAGAAAATGGCACCACTGCGCAAATTGCAACAATAGAAAATGTTTGGAATTTTTATTTTTATAGTACCAAAACATAACGAAAACTGTACATGTTTAGCATTGCCAAATTCGTATCAACCTGTAGAAAACAGATAACACATCATTTTTACCCAATATTGAATGCAAGAAAAAACAAAACTCCCGCAAACATGGCACAAGTATGTTTTTTTTCACATTTTACTCCACTTATTTTTTTGCTGTTTCCCAGTATATTCTATGGTACGATGAATGACACCATTAAAAAGTACATCTTGTCCCGCAAAATAAAAGCCCTCAAATGTCTATATAGATGAAAAAAATATTATAAACAAAGAAAAAAAAAAGGTATGGCCCTGGGAAGGCGAGGAGGGAAAGACAAATGTGAAAAAATAAATAAATAAGCCTCAGTGTTAAGGGGTTAATTTGCATTTTATTGCATGAAATAAGAATTTTATCACCTACCAGCCAGCAAGAATTCTGGCTTTCACAGACCTGTTAATTTTTCTTTAATAAGCCCTCCTTACCTGTATTAATTGCACCCATTTGAACTCATTACCTGTATAAAATATCACAAGGCATTATGGGAAAGGAGCTGAGAAGCTCTAGCGCCCTCTTTTGGATATAACTCCCACTCAGCCAAGCTAGCATCGATCTGCTCTGTAGTGACTAGGGGCAAAACCCTGAAACAGGCTGTATACAGATGAGTGATGCTGGCTTGGCTAAAAATCCCTTCTTGCTTTCCAAAGATCCAGTGGGTCAAAAGCAAATTGAGGATTTGTTACATCCAAAAGAGGGCACTAGAGCGTCTCAGCTCCTTTCCCATAATGCCTTGTGATATGCAGATGCTTCGTGGAGTGCAAAAAGGCAATTTTAAAACTCCACACACCTATATAGGTGCTCTCCGTAAGGAGAGATCTTCCCTTTCTTACCTGTATAAAAGACACCTGTCCACACACAATCACACTCCAATCCTTCCACCATGACCAAGCCCAAAGAACCGTCTAAGGACACCAGGAACAAAATTGTAAACCTGCACAAGGCTGGGATGGACTACATAACTAAAGTCAGCAGCCTGGTGAGAAGGCAACAACTGTTGGCACAATTATTAGAAAATAGAAGAAACACAAGATGACTGTCAATCGTCCTCGGTCTAGGGCTCCATGCAAGATCTTGCACATGACTGTACTGCAAGATTTTTTACAAATGTCAATCACCATTCCAGGCACTGCACACGGGCCTGGAATATTGAAGTCACAGACAGCCTAAAGCCTTTGCTAGAAGCCATGACATACATTAGGACCAGACAAAGCGGGGTGCAGATGTGGGCCATTAAACCCCTTAAATGTGTGGTTGCAATTGACAGCAGCATCTGAGGGGTTAAACAGCTATGATCAGAGCAAACTCCAGCCCGGGTAGGTTCCCTCCAGTTATCATATGGATTTTAAGACCGCACGTTTGCCAAGCCATACATGTATGTCATGATGCGGCAAGTACATGGCGCTCATAACACACACGTATGGCAATTAATGCAGTATATTTCTGCATCAAAAACAGCACCAAAAAACGTACCATGTTAAAGCACCCTTACCTTTCTCCAAATAACTTATGTTAACGAGGTTACACACACAGATCATTTAGAGATAGACAGCAGTTGTACAAGTAAATAGACGTAACTAATCTACTACCTAAATGCTAGGTGTAACATGTTATAAGTATGTGTTAGTTTACATTAATGATGACATGCTTAGTTCTATTCGTGTAGCCCATAGATGCATTATAGAAGACTAACTTGTGGGTTATACTACTCTACTGTGCAGTTTGAGATGTTACTGTGACAGTATAAGAAATGTAGATATGATTTTAAACTTCTGCGTGTTATTCAACTGCATGATTTACCATTTTAGAAATAGATCAGATGCACCTATTAGACATTTTTGGTATATCCTGTCAAAATGCTATAAAGAAACGTGAACGCAGGCAAAGACCACACAGGACAGGTGTCTAGTCTTTCTTTAGAACACAACGAAAAGTAAAATTTGATTAACTGCAAAATAAACCATTACAGCTGTAACAGCGCACGCTGCGGTCCGACGCCCGGACTGTGGCCACTCGCGCCTCCCAGCCCCCGGTGCCTCCCGTGCCGAGGACCGTGCGCCCG
The DNA here is from genome assembly GCA_025379985.1 of Phyllomedusa bahiana. Lineage (NCBI taxonomy): Eukaryota > Metazoa > Chordata > Amphibia > Anura > Hylidae > Phyllomedusa > Phyllomedusa bahiana. The sequence continues at coordinate 203,862 of JAODAL010001008.1, forward strand.
ACCCCAGGCACGGGCAGCCCCAGCATGTGCTGCTACTTACCTAGCCGTGTCCTGCTTCCCCCTTCAGCAGCGTGCGCAAGTCGCTGCTTCTGCCTGCACTATCCTGGCCGCCCGCCAGGGGCGGGCGCGAGCAGCTTTCTTAGATTTAAAGGGCCAGTACTTAATTGGCGTTCCCTTTCCACCTATGGCCTTGGGGCACGGCCTTTATAGGGATACCCCTTCCTGCCGTCGGTGCCCAGTTGTTGGTGTCCCTGCATTAGTAACGGCTTTGTGCATTTGCTAAGCATACTCTGACGGTTCCGTTAGCTTCTACGTTTTCGCTCCTGCCTTGCCAGTCCTGCCTACTCTGGTTCTATGCTCCAGTGTCCTGCCTACTCCAGTTCAACGCTCCGGTCGGCCCTGTGTCCACGCTACCTGCTTCGGCTGTCACCCCGATGGGTCCTGTGTCGGGGGTAGCGACCTGGGGGATTCCCTGCAGCAAAGCCCGTCCTGCCTTGCTGCGGGCTCCGGTGAAGACAAGGGGCACCTTAGTCCCCGCTTCCCGGGGTAGGTTACACCAACTCCTAGCGGTGACCAGTGGATCCACTTCCCGCTCGCTGAGCAGTCCTGACAACAGCACAAACTAAAAACCCTTCAACAAGCAACATTTCACAGACTCTGTATTTGGTAACACCTACCTTGCAAGCACAAAGCAGCCAACTCCACTGAGGTTTCATATGGACATTTTAATCTACAAAAAAAATAAATACATAAAAAAATATGACATAAATGAGAAAGTGCAACTCATTAGACCTAATGAACACAGAGGGCTTTCCAGCTCTTCCCCCAACAGATAATACGAGTTTCAATACCCAATCTTTTTTGTATTCCATAAAGAGATACCACTGCCAGACTATGAATTTTCTGCTCACTCTTCCTTTGACAAGGTGGCTGCACTGCAAAAGGAGGATTTTGGATTCTATGTAAACTGGTAGGTATATTTTAATTAGATTAAGTAATATTTTGGGGAAGATTTATCAAAACTAGTGCCAAGTAAAAGCAGAGTTATTGCCCCAGAAAACACATTTGATCTTCCACTTGTCCTTTGAAAATGACAACAGTGAACTGACTGGCTAGTAAGGGCAATTACTCCACCTTTTCTTCGTACCAATTTTAAAACTTATCACAATACGGGCATCCTGTTTTTTTAATAACCTATGTAAGTTAAAGTGGAAATACAAAAGAATAAGGGCATGTCCCCACGGCACAGTTTTTCAGCCGGTTTGCGTTTTCAGAAAACCAGCCGAAAATGAGCAGAATTGTGCTCTATGGAAAACCCGTGCAGCAGTCCCCACTGCACGGGCTTTCCGGCGGCAAAACATTATAGAAGCACCATCTTCCGTCCGGTTTTCGGATGGAATATGTGCTTCTCAATGGGAAGGGGGGAGGGCTGTTTTCTGCTCATCGCGGAGAAAAGCCGCCCCCCCCCGCGGCCGTGGGGCTGGGCGCAAAACAGGACAAATACCGGCCGGTATTTGTCCTATGCCGTGTGAACATGTCCTCAGACTATATCTATCTAATCAAAGATTCAGTATTGAAATCTGGGTGAATTCCACCTTTAACCCCTGTCCCATTGATCTCTTATTTCAACTCTGGGTCACTAAATTAAATGTGACATGTCACTTACGAACATGAATTCCATGTAACAACTGTATTAGACAGCCAGGATATTTACTTTCTTTATAGAATAGCTCTATTCCACATCCGAAATGAAACAAACACAAAAGGGTATTCCAAAAGGAGTACATGTCAACATGCCCCACGTCATGCTTTTTGTGACATCATGTAGTGGTTGTAATTGAAGGGGTTGTCCATTTCAATATATATTGGTTTTGCACGGGTTTTCAGGCAGTTTGCGGTTTTGCAGACCGCCTGAAAAAAACGGGCGAAAATGAGCAGAACGGGGCGCTATGAAAACCGCGTGCAGCAGTCCCCACTGCATGGGTTTTCTGCCCGGCAGTTTTTCCGTCCGCGGGCCCCCCGAAAAACATTGAGCATGCACATTCTTCCGCATAAACCGACCGGTATTTGTCACTTGCCGTGTAAATGGGCCCTTAGGAGGTAGGTTCACACAGCTGTTTTGGACGCCATTTCTGAAGTGGACTCAAGACTGAAACAGCATCAGAAATAGCATCCTAAACAGACTGCAATCTGCCTCACATTGTTTTCAATGTTGCAGTGCACACGTTTTTTTTTTCCTCCCAGCACTGAAAAAAAAAATCTTAAGGTAGTATGTGAAGGCTGCAAATCCACCTCTAAATTTAGTATCAAGATCACATTTGAAATTGCACATCTGCTTCCAAAAAGGGTTAAGTCAGCACCTGTTTTGAAAAGGGAGTGACCACTCCTACCCGAATACTGCTCATTTTAAATGTAAAAAAAAAAACAACCCACAAAACATTATACTCCCCTCTGAGTACAGAGCAGCACTGGATCTCTCGCTGCAAGTCTTCTGTTTACTTCTTGCTTCTTCCAAATGGGGACATCACATGTCACTGCCTGACTTTTCTGTTCAAACACCTCGCTTTCAATCGGTGAAGTCAGGCAGTGACATGTAACTGCAGCAGCCGAACAGTAGCTACATCTCCATTTGAAAGTAGTAGTAGTAGTAAACAGAAGACTGGTGGAAAGTGGGGATTGAGCAGCATTGGATCTAAGTTGAGGGAAGGTGGGTTTTTTATTTGTTTTTAAATGGGCAGCCTTACTGAAATAAAACTATTAGTTCAAGTAGACAATCCCTTACATATTGTAAAACAATCTAAGATTACTTACTTCCCCGATAGAATGTCTTGTCTAAGCTGTAATACAAATAAGTACCTGAAAAAACACAAAACATAAGAAATCTTATAAAAAAAAATATCCAATATTAGAAAATTTTAAAAACAATACAGGTATAGTCTGAAGGTAAAATTTCTTCTTTCTCAAAAAGCATCTCCTGTTCGCATTTTTTTTTTAGTATCCTGTCTTGACATGATGAATGGGATGAAAAAATGACAGCCCACTGAACTAAACCACGGCTGTGCATAGGGTAGACTAAGATTAGAATTGAAAAAAGTCAAAGAGAACATACAAAAATGGTAATGATACAAAGAATTATAACTTTTGGTTATAAAAAGTAAGAATTTCAAAAGTAGAAATGGAAGTTCACTAACAGATGTGGTGCCGCTGATTAATATTCAGTTAAATAATTTGCATTACTCTATAATAAGTGTAAGACAACTATGCGTTGTATTTTAATTATAGCATTGTATATACATTACACACATAGCAATCAAGCCAGGTGAAGGAAATAAAATGGATTAAATTAAAACAAAATTAGAATAATTATAAAGTGTCCCAGGGCACCGTACATTCGAGGAGGGTTACATACATAACACAGGTCTAAAAGTACAATGGCAACACTAAAGGACTAGCAACTGGTACAGAGAGAAAGAAGACCCTGCTCATGAGGACTTACAATCTACAAGGGAGAAGGTGAGGGGCAGCCAGTTGTGCGGGGCAGCAGGGTTATTGTAGGCCATTCTGAAGAGATGGGTTTTTAGGTTGCTTTTGAAGCCAGTGAGGGTAGCGGAGAGTCTGTGTTAGGGTAAAATATGGGATATACTAAGCAGCAAGTGAACAATGAACTCAAAGTATTAAAAGATCTAGCAAGCCCAAAGATTTAAGCCACTTTGAAACAAGCCAAATTATTGCAGCTAGACTTCTTTTCAGAGCATCTCCCACATGGTGGGTCTGGTGGGGTCAACCCAGTGGATAATACTTAAAGTGGTCCAAGAAGGACAACTGGTGAACCAGCAACAGTATCATGGCAACCTAAGGCTATGTTCACACGGTGTAATTGCGGCGCGTACAGTACAGCCGCAATTATGCCAGATGATTTGGGAGTCGCGCTGATATGCGCATTGACAGTCATTATTTGCAGCGCGTATTTTTCGCAAGTAATTGACATGTCAATTATCTCCCCGTGTGTACAATATGATCGTATTATATGAGCAGTATTATACGAGCAGGGAGAGGAGGCGTAATCCATAGTTCTCCATGAGAATTATGGATTACTGTAATTTCAGCACGCATCTCGCTCGTATTAGAGCATAAATACGCAGCAAAAGTAGGCCGCAATTAGCACGTGTGAACATACCCTAAGGCTCATTGATGTGCATGGGGAGATATGGCTGACCAAATTTGGTCTGTCCCTACATAAGAGCTGCTGTAACACAAATTAATTAAAAATAGGACGCTGGCCATAATAGACATAAGACGACAGTATCAAAGCTTGCTAAGAGTTGAGCTGCATAGGCACAGATCAGTAAGAATGCCCAGGCTGACCCATTCACCTTTGGGAGAGTCTAAAATGGCAGACACCAGAACGGATACCAAGAAAAATAAGGCAAAGCGGCCTGGTCTGAAGAATCCCATTTTCTTTTAAAAACTGTGGACAACTTGTTGTGTAGGTACTATTTATCTGACAAAGAGATGGCACCTGGAGGCACGAAGTAATGCTCTGGGAAGCATAATGCTGGGAATCATTAGCTTCTGGCAAATAAGCAAGTTTGTAGTCACCTTACCAAGAGATCTACACTCTAAAATCACAGGTGTCAATACAGAGTTATGGTAATATAGCTTCCAAGAGGCCCCTTGTTTAAAATGAAGAGCCTAGCTGAATCAGTTGTCTCAACCATTATCTGTAAGCTAGCAAACTGTACAGTATGAACTATTTCTGGTAAAAACCTTGACATAAATTGGAATTGTGCACACTGGAGGAGAAGAACAATTACGGTGCCTCCCCTATAGTGAATTCAGTTAAAAGAATTAAGTAGGTGAACCCACTGGAATTACCTGGATTCCTGCATTGCTTATTAATCCCAGACAGCAGCCTGACCTATACATGGCAGGTGCCAGCTGTTTGATCCCAGCTGCTGAAGGCAGGTGCAAATTGTAGTTTGGAAGCTCCAATTCTGACCATTACAAGAGCTGGCCGGTTTAATAAAGTTCTAGGTGAATAAAAACCAATCCAGTATGTTGGGATGAGAATTGGGAAGAGGGGAAGATCCTAAGGCTATGTTCACATGGCTTATTTGCGGGGCGTAATTACGCCCCGCAATTACACCGTGTGGACGGGGGCAGGGTGGTAGGAGGGGCCGGAAGGGGAGGGGGAGGTGGGCGGCACCTCGCCGGCCAATAGACTATCATTACTAGCGGCACGTATACGCCGCTAGAAAATGACATGTCGCTTATCCCCCCCGCGGCGGATTCGCCAAGCAAGGAGAGGAGACGTAATCCATAGTGCTATATGAGAACTGTGGATTACCGTAATGACTGGGACGTATTCCAGCTGTAATTTGTGCAGTACGGCACGTAATTACGGACTGAAATACGTCCCATTTTAAGCCGTGTGAATATAGCCTAAGGCATACTTACCAACTTTACTGGCTGTGGGTTGCTCTTTAAATTGTGGTGGTGGCAGGGTAATGCATCATGAGATGCTGCCCTGACATTACTTGGTGCATAGGGACCACATTGTAGCTAGGGTCTGAAGGAAAACTGATTAATGTGCTGTTATCCAGTTTGGATGCTGGTTAGGAGATCCAACGTCCAGTAAAGCTGAATGATACCACATCCCATGGTACCATTAAAAAAATATTTTTTAAAAATTAATAAGAAACAGGTAATGGCTTTTGGAATACTAAAGATAAAGGGGAAAAAAACAGTGAGGGCTTAATATTATACAGTCCGACTGCTAAAACTTAAGTTATGACTGTTTGCCTACAATGTTGATATATACAAGAGAAGGGTTTGCATGTTTTCTGTCCTACTATTCACACTAAAAGGGGTTGTCTATTCCAGTTTCAAAAAATAAAAATAAATGCTACCGCAGATGACATCGCATGAATTTGTCACAACTGCAGCCAATGCTGATCTCAGTGGTCTCTTCTTGTATGAACAGAATGTGACGAGGATATTGATTAATAGCTCATGTAATGCAGAAGCCAATGTGGTATCATTGGCAGATGCGCTGCAACAAAACAGGCTTCATAGGAGGAGGTTTTTTTTTTTTTTTTTTTTTTTTATATTTTTAACTTTTTCCAGCAGAATTGTTTTTTGGTAAATAAGAGTAACTAACCCTTAATGCCAAAGCAGGCCTCAGGACTTGCATTACTTCTCCAGCTGCAATGACCTCAAACATCCGGCAATCACATTATAGGCATTACTCTAAACACCACAGGGAATAAACTGGATCAGTTACCTCTAATCCTGGTCACTGACAGTAGGGGTCATCTGTTTATATTAAACCGCAACCTCAGTGTAGGTCAAATATTGGGGAGGAGTTAGTCGTACAGTGTGTAGATTCTCAATCTCATCCTACACCATCTGCCCAGATAGTAATCAAGACCCAACAAACCAGTGAGTGTTGATCTTGTGTTATGAATATTCAACTTGAATGTTAAATTTGAAACTTGTTGTGTAATTGCAGACTTTAGGATTTTCATTCTCAACACAAGTGTGAGACCAGTCTGACACCCTTACCAAAAATTCACCTTTCCTTATTACGTCTGTTCTTACAAAAGTGTTTAAGAGGACAATTCTTCACCAGATGTTTTCTTTACTCTTTCCCAGATTACATATAATAGAATTCAGTTCATAGCCTTTAGGCAAATCTGTTAGATTTAACAGTCATAACTAGAGATGGGCGAATTGATTCTAACAAAGTGGAATTCGTTTAGAATTTCAGGAAAACTTCGATTCGGAACGAAGTCGAATTTTGGGGTACTTCGCGTGAACGAAGTGTGCTTTTGATTGATAAAATGGCTGCGAGCACATGGCGTTACATGGGGCAAAGAACTCTGGGAGGAAGAAGGGCATAGCCTGCATGACATGTGCAGAGATGAAGCCAATCAGAGACCGGCGGGATTCTGTAACGTCACCGCACTATACAAGTCCGGGCGCAACGCTGGGAGCTCACACTCCTCTCACTGTACTGATAGGGAAGGTGCTGCCGCGGCTGATTGTTACTGAAGAACTGCTTTTTATACAGCGATTTTTGTGGGGTGTCTCAGCTTGTCTCAGAGACTGATTCTCTTAACGTTCCATTTCTGATTTTGTGGGGTATTGGATCTGAAGTCCAGTGTGCGTCCAGTTCAGCTGCATATACATTTTAATGCTATCTGCTCACAGCACATTGAATATCCAAGGGTTATCTAAGCCTGTTCCTGTTGTATTCATTTAAAGAAACAGCGTTTTTACAATACAAATATAACTTCATTTTTTGCTGCTCAATTCTTTTGCGCAATTTACATCCAGGGGTTAATTAAGCGTTCTGCTGTTGTGGTGACTAAAATAAACCGTCTTTTTCACTGCCAAAAAATACATTTTTCCTGTAGCATAATTCACAACTGAAGGTTTACAAGTTTTCCTCTTGTTGTGTAGCGTAAAAAACACGCCATTGTAACACGCTACAAAGCTCGTAGTTTGTGGTTGCTCAATTCTTTTGCGCAATTTACATCCAAGGGTTAACTAAGTATTTTTCTGCAGTTGTACTCAGTAAAAGAAACTGTTTTTCACCGCCACAGAAGAAATTCTGTAGCATAATTCATATCCGAAGGTTAATTAAGCTCGTTTGTGCTTTTATATTCAGTAAAAAACACAGAGTTTTTAAACGGCACATACAAGTCAATTTTTCCTGCCCATTTGTGGAGCGCAATTTATATCCAAGGGTTACCCAAGCTTCTTAGTGGGTTCATTTGGAGTCAAATACAGGGTGTGTATTTATCATATACAGATATCTTCATCAAACAGTGTCTGTACATTTTAGAACAAACAGTATGTCAGACAGAGAGGTGGCAGGCTCTTCACCTGCGAGTGGCAGATGCACAAACATTCCTGGAGCAGGCCCAGGTCGCAGCACAGCAAGGGGACGTCGCAGCAGGGGTCACTCGGTGAGGCCACAACTGCCGCTGTCATCTAGCGGCCGTGTGCTGACTAGCAACCCAAGGGTTCTTGATTGGTTGACTAGGTCATCCACTTCCTCCCAGATGACATCTGACAACCCTAGACAAGAGTCGGTGGGAACGTCAGACACAACCCTTAGTTGGCATGGCCCGGGAGCGGGTCAGCGGCCCTCACCTGTCCTCAACCCGCCTCTGTCCCATCCGGTTCCCTCAGCCAGAGATCTACTATGTGGTCTGGGCTCAGCGCCACTATATAGCGAGGATGAACAATTTGAGGAGGGCAGTCAGCAGCGAAGAAATGGGGCCAATATCCCCTGCTTCTTGCAGTAGGCGGCAAAGTATAGATGTGGAGAGTGGCATGGGAGGTCATGTTGTGAGGGGTCAGCCTCTGCATACCAAGACCGGTGATGAGGACAGCAGTGACGATGAAACACAAATAGACGATGATGTAGCCGGCTGCACTTGGGAGCCGGGTGAGGCAAGGGCTTCATCATCGTCAGGAGAAAAGGGAGTTGTGTGGCCATGAGTCAGCAGGGTAGCACCAGTTTGAGGTCGGGAGCCAAGCGGTCACGGGGTAAAAAACCCGCTTCGCAGGTCCAAGAAAGTAGCGGCACAGGGGCTCAGCGAGGCAGTGGCGGTAGTAGTCACTCAGTGTGGAGCGTTGGCGGTAAAAATCCCATACTCGGCGGGTGGCAGTTTTTTGCTAAGACACGGAAAGACGAATTGGGTATATAGAGAAACGGGGCAAAAGGGGAAGCGTGGCCAGGGAGCTAACATTGGCACCACGCCCCGCGTCAACCATGCAGCTTTACCATCAGTGTGGAGCGTTGGCGGGTAAAATCCGATACTCGGCGTGGTGGCAGTTCTCTTGCTACGAACCGGCAGAACGAATATGGGTACAGTGAGGGCACCATGCAGGTGTCCACCACAGTTCTTACACGCTGGCTTGAGCCTCCGGCGAACAAAGTCACATCAGGGGAGTGAACTGCGTCAAGCGCGTCATGCAGCAAGAAAACTCGATGTGTTGGCTTTCTCCAAGTGTCAATGCAATAGTGACGGATTAACCCAAGGGTGACGGACAATGGGAAGGAACAAATGGGTGAGTCCTGCCCGGCACCTTGAAGGAGGTGAATTGGCCCATGCGCCCTGCATGAGCGCACAATGTTCACAAGTTCTCTGGTTGTGCGAACAAGGTACACAGTGAGAACGTCTATCCATCGATCTTCAGAAGATCCTTGAAAAATTGGCCAGAGAGAACTGGGCTGTCATGTCAACTTCATCACATTCCAATTCTAAAGCCAAAGGATGCATCACCATTCCTACGAAGTTGCGCAGCGGCAGAACGGCCTCCCCCAACACACTCTGATATGCGATGTTTCCACCTGTTGGAATTCCAGCCTGCACATATTGGACCGACTGTATGAACAGAGAAAGGCCATTAACGATTTTTTGATGATCCAGGCGGACAGGAGTACTCCCCTGTGTAACTTTGATGTCAGCCAGTGGCAGCTCATGCGTGACACCTGCCGTTTGTTGAGGCCATTCGAGGAGGCCACGTTATTTGTCAGTCGCCAGGACTACGGGATGAATAACGTAATTCCACTGCTTCATGTCCTGGAACAGATGCTGAAAAATCTGTCTGGCCAGGGGACTGGAGACGTGGCGACTACATTTCGCGGCCACATAAGTCCGGTGGGGACTGAAATGGAGGAGGAGGATGAGGACATTGGAGCAGAAGCATTGTCTGGTGAAATGAGTGGATTTTCTACCCAGGTGACGAGAGGAGGAGCAGGAGCAGCTGGAGGAGGTACATGGAGATGAGGAAGACGAGGCAGATGACCCGCAAGCACGTGGCAGTATACAGTGGAGATGGAGGCAGGGAGCGCCTCGGAGTCACTTGTGCAGATGGCCCGCAGCATGCTGATTTGCATGGCTAGTGACAGCCGAATAGTCAGCATCCGGCAGAGGGATGACTTCTGGCTCTCCACCCTATTGGACCCTCGCAACCGGTCCAAAATGGGAGCCTTTTTCCCAGCTATTGAGAGGGAGGACAAACTCAAATACTATAGGGAAATCCTCCGTAGTCAGTTGGCCGCTGCCTATGTGCGGCATCGTCCCTCCTGTAACAGGTCTGACCCGGGGGTTCTTCAGCGCTCATGTACTATTGCCGCGGCTGCTGGGGGAAGGTGGGGGGGTAGGAGTAGTACCAGCTCCATCAGCAGTATTCTAAGTCTGGAGTCACTGATGAGCAGCTTCCTTCACCCGCCTAGTGAGGAGGGCAGTCGTCAGAAGCAGCAGCAGGACCTGGAGCAGTCCCTGAACCAACAGGTGGTGGCCTACTTGGACAGCACTCTGCCACCCCAGTTAGAAGATCCGCTGGACTACTGGGCAGCCAAACTGGATGTGTGGCCGCAACTTGCCGAGTTTGCAGTGGAGAAGCTGTCCTGCCTGCCAGTAGTGTGGCATCAGAGCGGGTGTTCAGTGCGGCGGGGGCCATCGTTACCCCAAGGAGAACCCGCCTGTCCACGGGAAATGTGGAACGACTGACCTTTGTCAAGATGAATCAGGCGTGGATTGGCCAGGATTTCCACACACAAATGCCTTAGGCGTCAGACTACATCAGCCATGACGCCTCACCCAAACTGTGAGAAATGAGTCTGGGTTCAAACTATCTGCCTCAGCCACTATTCTGATGCCGCCACCCGCCTGATGCCACACATCTGCTGACAGTTTCTCCATCTGTCACCAACCATCTTTACCAGGGACTGGTATTGCCACCCACCTCCCCACACTGTCATTGTGCCACTTGATGACCTCATGCTGCTGCTGCTGGTGCCGTGACATCCACACTGTGTCATTGTGCCACTCTGTGGTCTACTACTGTTTTGCCACCTCCAGAATGTCATTGTGCCACTGTCTGACCTCATGCTGTTGATGCCGTCAACTCCACACTGTCATTGTGCCACTCTTTGGCCTACTCCTGTTTTTGCCACCTCCAGAATGTCATTGTGCCACTCTGACCTTATGCTGCTGTGGCTGCCGCCGTCACCTCCACACTCTGTCACTGATGTTGCCACCTGAGCCCTCAGCTTGTTTTTTTCCAGCTGTCACTGCCATGACTTTATCAGGCTACATTCGCCCTTCAGTTTTTTGGTCAGTTTTGCCCTCTTAAGTGCCCAGGGAATTTTATAGTGAAGCGATTCTAAGAGCGGCGGCAGTCATGTGCGTGTCATACTAAAACACAACATTGTATGAAGACCAAACCAAGCTCCCTCTGCATATTTAAAGGGGTTGTCTCGCTACAATGATTGAGTTTTAATTAAAAGGTCCTTAAAAAACAAGCAGCTTTGCAATATATGTTCATTACAAATGTCCTACTGATTTTGAGTAAGCCCTGTTAGTAGGAGTACATCAGCTTCTCAAATCTCTATAGCAGCCGACCTGTTGATCCTTATCTCACTGGCTGTCAGGTCTGTATGACTCATCAGCCTCTGAATACAGGTCGGAGCAGAGAGCCCCTCCCGCACAGAATGCTTCTGTAGTGGAGGGAGGGGGAGGTCTCTGGCTTCTGTGGCCATGCTGCCTGTATTAACCCTGTGTGTGCCGGCTTCCTCCTGCTCTACACAGATAGATGTGACAGCAGTGACCCTGTGTGTTACTATAATCATGATGTGTCTGTGGAGCTGTAACTATACTAATACTATACAGATCAGGGGGCATGTGAAGGGTTCATGCTCTGGTGTACTAGTGACACATCCTGAGTATAGTAACACTTCACAGCTGCCCTGTGTCTGTTCTGACAGGGTCTGTTTGTTGCTGGAGATGTGCAGATTTGTATGCTAAGCAGGGGGTATAGGAACACTTGCTCCACACTCATAGATCAGCCCTCTCCTGTCTCCTGACTGTGGAGACGAGCAGCAAGAGCTGCAGCAGACCTAGGCAGGCACACACAGGTTTAACTCTGGCAGCAACCCCTCCCCCCCTCCCCCTGTATAGAAGTTATGGAGGAGAGCTTTCTGTGTGCTGAGGGGAGGGGGGAAGAGGGAGGAGAAGAGGCAGACAAGAAGCCCGCCCCTCAAATCAACTGCCAGGCTCACTGACTTAGGCTGAGAGCTTGTAATGAGACAACTCCTTTAAAGCATGGCACAACGTTCCACAGCACCCTGCAGGCTCTGTGCAGCCTGGAAATAGCCGTTTTTTAACGCGATTCGTCCTGAAGTAATTCATAACCAAAAACCCATACACCTCAAACCGAAATACCTGAACGCTTCTGCTAAAAAATAAAACTTCTATTCCTTTTTGGACGAGTGCTATGGATATTATTTAATTAGTTCTGTTTTATTATGGAAATCTTTCACTTCCCAAAAATTAAATTGATTCCCCCGGGATGTCAAAAAAACATTGCCCCAGCAATCCGAAGTGGGGCATTTGCAAAAATTAAAATTTTTTTAAATTTAAACTGGATTATAAAAAACCAAACTTGTGGGAACCACAGTTTTTAATAAAAAAAAATAATGAAAAAAGCTGGGTTTTTATACCTAACTTTAACCCTTATTTACAAATCAGCTACACTAAAATCTAATTTTTTCATAATCCAAACATGCGAGAAATTTGGATTCCTAAATATTTTGAAGCTTTACCTAAATTCAAATATTTTTTAAACAAAAGGGTATGTTCACTGGCTTATTTGGGGGAAATTTTAGGGAAACGTATTTAGTCCGCAAATAGCCCCAAAAATAGTTTCAAAAAATTGGAACTTTTAAAAATTAACTTTAAAATTCCAATGTAAAATACGCCTGTCGTTCACGAGGGGTAATTTGTAAATTTTTTGGCGGACGAAAAACTTTGTCCGAAAATACGGGGGTAAAATTAAGTCCCTGCCCTTATTGAGGCGTTTTTCGCAACGAAAATCCAAAAATTTAAAAAATTGGGGATTGTTTTAGCGCGCAATATTTGCCCCCAATTTTGGGGAAACACGTTTTTTGAAAGGGTATTTCAGGACGTTTTTTGCGGACGTAAACCGCCTGTAAAAAAGCCCCGAAATAAGAAGTGGGGAATTGTAGTAAGGGAAAATTTTAAACACATTTTTTTGGGTTTGCCGTTTTGACGCCGATTTTTCACCTCCCAAAACAACATCAAAACCTCAGCTGAAACACGCTTCTTCAGAAGAGGTTTTTTTGAAAAAGGTTTTTTCCCCCCCATAAAAATTTATACCCGGGGCAAAAAAAACGCCTAAAAATGTGTGAGGTTTTAAATTTTTTCCATTGATTTCTACGCTTAAAAATTTGGGAACAACTTCTTTTTCAGGCTAAAAAAAACGTTTTCCCCCTCGTCGGGGGTTTTTGGAACTAACAACGCCCTGTTTTACTTAGCAATCTTTGGGAAATTTAAAATTTGGGGGCTTTTTGGGGCTTTTCTAATTCTTTTTTGGGGACCCAGAAACACTCCGAAAGCCACTCTGAAAACCGCGTCAAAATCCACCGTGTGAACAAACCCTAAAACTATACTTAGGATTTGTGTTTAAGTTTGATATTTTATCCCGATGATTTCGAATACTGAATAAAAGCTTCAAAATCCGACAATTGCTCGATAACCATACAATATGACTCCTAAGGACTTCATTTCCCCTCCTTTCTTCCTAAACCCCTTCACCAACAAATGTGTTCGGTTTCTTTGGGACCCCAAAAGGGGCTTACCAAAAGGGGAAATTTGGGGTGGAGGGGGGAAAAAGGGGGGAGGAAGATCATTTTTTTTTTTTTTTTTGGCTTTTCACCCAACTAAGTAAAAAAAAAATTAGGTTCAAAAACCTATTTTGACAATAAAAACGGTAAAAAATTTTCCTTTCCAATTTTGAAAAAAAGCTTTGGAACCATCGAGCAGAGGACTGCAAAAAGGTCCCTTTAAGTATTAAAAAAACTCCCAACAGTTTTTATTTTGAGTCTTTTTGAGACATAAACCCCTTTTTTTTTATTTTTTTTAATTTAAATGGTCTTGAAATTAAAATTAAATTATTTTTTGGACTTTTAAAATTTTTGCCAATACCCAGATACCTCACATCCATGTACAACAATAAGATGAATTATTTTGAATAAATCTTTTTTTAAAGCCCGGGAAACTATTTAAAATTTAAAAATTTAAGTTTCCTCCATAAAAGGGAAAATTTTCTGTCTTTCCAAAAAAAATTTAACAGACAAGAGATGCCCCCAATTTTTTCCCCGTTCTTAGAATTTATAAAACCAAAAGGGGATCCCATCTGTCCCTTGCAAATTATATGTAGCAAATTGAATTCGGGGTTTTTCCCTGTCTTTCCCAATATTTTAAAATGGAAATGCTAACATTTCTAGATCACATTCCTTTATAGGAATAGGATCCTCCCCAAACACCCGAGGATTTTGTTTCAAACGTCCTTTAATCCCTTTCATAAAATTACAAAAAATTCGGGGAGGGTTTGGGCCAAAGCTTACAAAAAAATAAAAAATTTTTGGCAGGGTTTTTGGGTTTTTAAACAGTGGCTTTCTTAATGGTCCTGTGGCTTCCTGATGCCCACTGCTCATACAATGGAACTTTAGTTCTGCTTGCAGGTCCTTCACACTATATAATAGAGTGCACTGTGCAGAGTCTCCGCTGTCCCTCCCTCTTTCACCAAAAAAGTCCCTTCCCCAAAAAATTCGAATTTCACCAAAAGTTTTTTTTTTTCAGAAATTTAAATTCAAAAGTGAAGCTCAATTATATAGTTTTAAAAAATTTTTAATATCTAAACCCCTATACTTCCCATTTACATCCCTTAGATGAAAACATTTTTACTGTGCACTATTCCCAGGGGGAGTAATCGGCCCTGATAAAGAGCGGCTACGTTTTTAATGACAGCCCAAGGGCCCCTAATGCGTGTAAAAAACCCCTTTTTTAAAAATCCCAAGCTATCCCGACGCTTTTTGGCCATACAAATTCTAGGGTTCATCGGGGGATTAAAAATTTCTTCACTGTGGAAAAAAATACGCTATATAAAAAGGGGCATATTTTACCCAAAACATGTACTTCCAAATTAGATAAGTGAAAATGATACTTACCTCAAGGGCTGCCAGGGTTTTTAATGACGTTTGTTCCCGCCCGCACCTCTGCGTGGCACCCAAGATTAAAAGGGATACGAGCAATATGGGTTTTGCCTCCCTTTTTTGTCCTTAATGGCCCCAAAGATGTTTGGGAAACAATTAAAACCCCCTTTTTTTACACGTAAACAATTTAAAAACTGCATGGGCCCCCTTCCAGGGGTTTCCCTGAGCACATGTGCCTATTTTTTTGCTTTATGGTTTGTTCGGCGTTTTCCCGGGTTTTTCCCGCTGCGCATGTCCGGAAAAAAATTTTAAAAAAAACCCCTTCCCCTTCCGGTTAAACATGCCGGGGGGAAATTTTTTCACCGCGCATATGATGAATGCCGGCCCCGGCCCTTGTAGTTTTTTCTTTTTTTCTTTTATTATGGCCCGCTTTTTAAGGGGCCCCGTGGTTAAAAAAGAAATGGCGAAAAATGGGCAAGGGGCGGTGTTTTAGGGCACTGAGTTTGAGTCAGGGTCAAAATGATTCTTCAGACTTTTTTGAGTGGTTTTTTTAAAAAAAAAAAAATACGGCTTACCCATCCAAAAATTTTTAAAACCTGGTGGGGGCACAAACATTGAGAAATTTCATTTAATCCTTTTATACCCAGTTTGGGTTGAATTACATTTACACCTGAAATTTGATCACAGTTTGGAAAATTTTTTTGGGGAGAGTGGGAAACAGCAATTATAGATTTGTTCAGTAAGACTTTTTGAAAATTTTATTAAAAGAGGGAAAATAAAACAATTTGAAAGTACCTTTCAACGTTAAATAAAATTTTATTGGAAAAGGGATCAAAATTAGAGGGGGATCCCGGGTTTCACTAGGAGAGGAAAAAAAAGCCTACAAAATTCTATAGAAAAATATTTAGCAGGGTTGAAGGGACGGAAAGTAAACAATATTTAAGGGACCTCCCAAAAATTTAAAAAAGGAAGAAAGGGCCCTTTTTTTCTTTTGAAAAACGAAGCCCCCTAAATACTAGAGAATTTTTTTAATTGAAGGAATCTTTAGATACCCAAATACAAAATGCTACGAAAACCAGGGGGGGAAAAAAGGGGACTAGACCTAGAAAATGGGGTTCCCCGCCAAAATTTTGGGGAAGGGGGGTTCATTTTTGGGTTATTTTTTCCTCCTCATTTCTGGGCAAAATCCAATTACCCCCCCCCTTTTTTTTTTAAAGGGTGGAGAGGGCCCCGCATCAGGCCTGGGAGACTCGTCCCGAAAAATAACATTTTGATTTGCATCAGATAATTTAATCTTTCAGATAGGGCAATTTTAAATGTAGAAAAATTGAAAATTTACGAAGGGCTTTTCCTTTGTGCCACCCCCAAAAATTTTTTGGGTTTTTTTCCCGGATCAAGGATGTACATCTATTTGTGCGTAAGTAAGTGGCATAAAAAAATTTTTTTGAATTTAAAAAATAAGTTTGAATTTTCAGGAGTTGGGTGTCAAGACCCCAAAGGGTCTGGAAGGGGATAGGGACCTTTGTGTTTCCCTTTTGGGGGGAGGAGGAGTTAGGGGGGGAAAAAACGAAGTTGAAAAATTAAGAGTAGGAGGGAAAGCCCCCCAGTCAGTGGATTCACGTGAAATTGATTTATTTTTGCAAAAAAGTCTCAAAAAGAATTTCGTAATCTTGGCGAAAAAAGAGGGTTTTCCAAATTTTCCCCCAAACCCTTTTCTTTGGAGGGGAAATTTGAAGCGTTTTTCAGCACTGGAACGGAAAGCTATAAAATTTTAAAACCCCCCGATAAGGGGGGAAAAATTAGTTATATTAAAAAATGGGCATGTACAAACGGGTGTTTTAAAAAGATCTTCTTAAGGAAAAAAAATTTATGGTATTCTTTCTATGGACCCAAAAACGAAAATTCCCCTATGGGAATTTTGAGGGTTTTTGTGGAGGGTTTAGAGATGGGGCCCTTTTTTCACACACAGAATTTTAAATTTTTGATGCCTTCTAATCCCCAAAAACCAACTTTCTATTCGAAAAACCCCCAAAATCCATAAAGGGTTTTTTACCCGCCCTTTAAAAGGGAGAACCCTAGTTTTTAGGTGTGGGAAACGGGGTTACGCAAAATGTTGGGATTTTTTTAGATAACTTTTTAAAGGGTTTTGTTGTTTTCTTTGCCATTTTATATAAAAGACACCTCTTTACCTTTTTCGTTGACTGGATGGGATTTTGTTGGGTAAAAGGTACCCAAATTTGGTTTTTATAGATGTTTTAAAGCCTTTTATAGCAACATCCACAAGAAAGAGGAATCCAGGCTGTTTGGGTATTTTTTGTCCACAAAAAGCATGAATTTTTCGGTCATTAAAACTTTCGTCATTAGACTTCGGGGACTTTGTTTCTACGGCATTTTTACTTTGTTTTCTGTAAAAAAGAGTTCCCCCAGCTCGGGGCACCGCAATGGGGACTTTTTGTGCCCCCCCAAAAAATGAAAAACTGTTCCTGGGGGTGGTGGGGGGGCTACCCTTGGGGATCCCAACCGGGGGATGATTTAATGGCCCCCCCGATATTATTTTTGGGGGAGGACATCGATGAATTTTATCATTTCTGGGGTGGGACAAAGATGTCACTTTGAGGAGGGTTTTTTTTGGACAGGGTCAACAAAAAATGACAAACGGTATGCATTTTTACATATGAGATGCAGGAGGATGTTTTCCTTTCCCGGGGTGTTCTTTCATTAAAGATCTGAAAGGTAATATTTATACGATATGTATAGGAAACCCAAAAGAACTAACAGCTTGTACACTGGGAAAAAATTTTCCCCCCCCATTACCCTGTTAAAGAGGGGGAATACCAAAAGGTAATTTCTGAGAGTTAAGAGAAACGTCCAGAGATGAGGATTTTAGGAGACAGTCAGGGTATGTTGAGAGGGGAGATTTCCCCTTTTTCGGGATATCCCAAAAAAGGTCCTGGTTCAGCCTTAGGCATGCCCCAAAAAAAAAAAAAGGACAACTCTATTACAGGGTAAAACCCCAGGGGAGGGTAAAAAAGACCAATTTGAGGAGTATAGTTTTCAACCTTTGTGACAGAAAAACTTGAAAATCACCCCAATTTTCCTAAAAATACTGGGGGGGATTTTTTATGTTGGGTCAGGAATTTTAGAGGGATATCTTCCCAAACCCCCCTCGATAAATTATCGGAGGGGTTGATCCATAAAAAATAGGGCTTTATCCATAGTCTTATACACCAAAACCCCCTCAAGGTAATTGGTTGGGGAAAGGGGAACCCATAGGTATGTTCAAATGTGGGGAAAAATGTGTTTGGGCCTTTTCCCTAATACCCAAAAAAACTAAAACTTTTACAAGTGCCTCAAAATGGGGAAAACAAAAAATTTTTTTTCGTGACTTTGCCAATTGTAACAAAGGAAAGGATTAGTTTAATGTGTACTGCCCTGCCCACTTCCCTTTTTATTGGAAAAAAAAGGGAAAATTCAAAGAAGAGTGGGGTGGGAAATTGGGGGATATACGAAAAAGAAGAGATACGTCAGTGGCTCGACATGTGTGGGAATATCATAATGGGGAATGGGGAAACTCTGGCTTTTTTATTTTGGAAGTTGTGAGGGGCCCCTCCCCAGAGGAGGGTAAAAATGGGATAGACGAATCCCTTTTGTAAGGAGGCCCCCAAAGGTTTTACCCTATGGACTCTGTTCCAAAAAAAGGGCCTTTAAAAGTGGGGCTTTGCAAAATTTTGGTTTTTTTTATAGAATAGGGTCTACTTTTGGGAAACCCGTCGCATTGCTTTTTCTTTTTTCGCATCTCCATAGAGGGGCCAAAATGGGGTTCTTTTTAAGTTTTGCCAATGAATTTTGTATCAGTGTTTTATTTTCAATTTTTCATTATATTCATTGATTTCTTAAAAGTTGATAATCCCAAGGGCAGTGAGGGACAAGGGAATTTTTTTCCCGAACGTTCTTTTTTTGGGGGCCCCTTTTTTTAAACCCCTTTTTAATTTGAAAGTTTTTTGCTATTTTAATATTTGCTCAGGGAAAATCAATTATATTTGGGGCCGGGCCCCATTAGTCTTTTATTATTTTTTTTTTGGTTGTGATTTGGTTGGTTTTTGGGAGTAAGTAAACGGTGAGGGGGGACACTGGACCCGTTAGTGATGTATTTTGGTTAGGAGCATTGCGCATCTTCTTTATTGATATGGCACAATTTCCCCTTGAACCCGCCCTTTCGGAACATGCGCGGTGTTTGTTGTGAAAGCCCGGCGCCGGTGGTTCGGGGCCCGGGATTCAGCCCTTTGCGGGGGTGTCACTTCCCGGCCCATGTTAAAGGAAGTGCGGGTATTCTTTTTCTTCCCGGGCATGGCAGCTGAATATCCGGAACGCCCCTACAAACCTGAGCAAGAAAAAAAAGGGAATGTGCTCTTTGGGAACCTTGGGAAACGAGCATGCCGTATTATTGTTTACGTGTAAAAACTGGGGTAATTGTTACCTTTCATCTTTGGGGCCATTAAGGACATTTTAAAAAAGGGGGGGCAGAACAAAATTGCTCTTTTATCCCTCTTTTCTTGGGGTGCCAGCGTTTAAAAGAGGGGCGCGGGAATTTTCGCCCTTATTACATGGCAGCACGAGCTAAGTTTCAAGTTTATTCATTAATTTTGAAGTTTCTTTGTTTTTTATATATGCGTTGTATATAGGTATTCTTTTTCACCCCTGTTTAGGAAAAATTTTTTAAAACCCCCCTTTAAAACCCCCGAATTGGGAAATTTTTTGGGGGAAAAACGTCGGGGGTAGCTGGGGTTTTAAAAGGGGTTTATACAGCATGTAGGGACAAATTTTCTGTCATTAAACGGGGCCCCTCTTTATCAGGGGGATTACTCCCCGGCCCGGTTTGTGCAAAGATGCTGTATCATCTAGGTATGTTTTGTGGTAAAAGTTTAGGGGGTTTGATTTTAATATTTTTTAAAAAAAAAATAAGTAAAAAATTAAATTTTTTAAAAGGGATTATTTTTTTTGCCCGTGATATATTGGTATTTAAAAACCCTTTTTCATATTGAATTTGTTAGTTTTTTCTATTTTTATATTTGAGTCTTTTCAAACTGAGTTAACTTTTTAAGTGTTTATTTATGTTGCTGGTGATTATGGCTTACAGCCAATGAAAAACCTAAAATTCATTATCACCGTATATACTCGAGTATTAGCCGACCCGAGTATAAGCCGAGGAACCTACTTTTGCCACAAAAACCGGGAAAGCTTATTGACTCGAGTATAAGCCTAGGGTGGAAAATGCAGCTGCTACTGGTGAATTTTAAAAATAAAAATAGATACCAATAAAATTACATAGGCAGTTTAATGTCCCCCATAGGCAGATATAGGCAGTTTAATGTCCCCCCATAGGCAGATATAGGCAGATATAGGCAGTTTAATGTCCCCCATAGGCAGATATAGGCATGTATAGGCAGTTTAATGTCCCCCATAGGCTGGTATAGGCAGCTATATGTCCCCCTAGGCAGGCTATAGGCAGGTAATTGCCCCCATAGGCAGGTATAGGTCCTCATAGGCAGGCTATAGGCAGGTATAGGTCGTTAAATGCTGGTTATAGGCAGGTATAGGTCCCCCAGGCAGGCTATAGTCAGGTATTTGCCCCCCATAGGCAGGCTATAGGCAGGTATAGGTCCCCCTAGGCAGGCTATAGGCAGGGTATAGGCAGTACTAGGTAGGTATAGGTCCCCCTAGATAGGCTATAGGCAGGTATAGGTCCCCGTGGTAGGCAATAGGCAGTACTAGGCAGGTATAGGCAGGCTATAGGCAGTACTAGGCAGGTATAAGCAGGCTATAAGCAGTACTAGGCAGGTATAAGCAGGCTATAGGCAGTACTAGGCAGGTAAAGTTCCTCATAGGCAGGTATAGGTCCCACTAGGCAGGCTATAGGCAGTACTAAGCAGGTATAGGCAGGCTATAGGCAGTACTAGGCAGGCTAAAGGCAGTACTAGGCAGGCTATAGGCAGGCTATAGACAGTACTAGGCAGGTGTAGGCAGGATTTTAAAACAAAAAAACCCCACTTACCTCACTCCCTGAGGCTCTGTCTCCCGGGCGCGCTCCTCTGTCTTCTCGGCACAGACGGGTGATATCATCAGGCCGCGCACGCAGCATGATGACACACGCTGCCTGTGCTGGAAACTCCGGACGGCCGCGACTCTGCGGCCGCCCGGAGTCCACTGTGGAGCAGGGAGCGCTCACTCTCTGCTCCGCAATGGTATCTCTTCTCCTGCATGCGCTCCGGAGGAGTCGCATACAGGGGCAGAGATAGCTGACAGCGCCTGGGCCACCGCAGTGGCCGGACGTTGTCAGCTGACTCGGGATTCAGCTATATGCGCTCCCTGAGGAGTCGCATATAACTGAAGCATCCCTGTTGGCGCACAGGCCATCGCAGCGCCCGAGTGCCGACAGTGACTCTAGTATAAGCCGAGGGGGGGATTTTTCAGCACATTTTTTGTGCTGAAAAACTCGGCTTATACTCGAGTATATACGGTATATTATATAAGACCAACCGTAAAGAAAATGTTTGGAACACAGAAATGTTGGCCAGATGAAAAGTATGTACAGTAAATGCACAATACTTGGTCAGGGCTCCTTTTGCATGAATGACTGCATTAATGTGGTGTGGCATGGAGGTGATCAGCCAGTGGCACTGTAGAAGTGTTGTAGATGCCCAGGTTGCTTTCAGCTTGTATGCATTGTTGGGTCTGGTGTCTCTCACCTTCCTCTTAACAATACCCTATAGTTTCTCTATGGGGTTAAGGTCTGGCGAGTTTGCTGGCTAATCAAGCACAGTGATAAGGCGGTTATTAAACTAGGTATTGGTACTTTTTGGCAGTGTGGACAGGTGCCAAGTCCTGCTGGAAAATGAAAGTTCCATCTCCAAAAAGCTGGTCGGCAGAAGGAAGCATGGAACTTGCGCATGGAACTGTATACATTCATAGTTTCTATACTTCCTGTTGATTAAATGTGTATCCACATAGGTATCGTCATATCACTTTCACACATCTGCCACCTAACCTCATATAAAGTACCTGTCCGACCTACTTAAAGGGGTTGTATCATTTCATTAAATGGCCTTCAGAATAAACAGTGAAAACAACAACTTTGCCAATTGGATGTCATTAGCAAAGCTGTCTTGTTCTCACAGTATTCCTTATCTTCGTTTTCGTAAACAAACTTCTCCCCGTGGCGGGCGGATCCCAAACCTCCTTGCATTTCATTAGCTTAAGGGCTCTAATAATTTACATTCTGTTCTGCCCCTGGACGGCCCGTATTCACGGAGCTTGCATTTCTGGCCTTTACTCAGAATTAGGGGCCGACAACAATTTCCCTCTATAACAGCTAGCTGCCTCCTCATTGACACTGCAGCTGTCTCTATAATCAGAAAACCGCAGAATTGTGCCACAGTGCCTTAACGGGGTTTTGCCACGATGTAATGTTGAAGTGGGATGCTCCAAAATGGGTATTTAATCACTTTTCTAAATATATGCGATTACAAAAAGTGAAGCCTGTGAGCTACAGCATTGCTCAGTCCCCCTTAGTTTCCTGAAAGTTTACATTAGACACGACCAGGAGCTGACCTGGCCGCACTTGCGTGTTTGCACTTCTTATCT
Organism: Phyllomedusa bahiana; assembly: GCA_025379985.1. NCBI lineage: Eukaryota > Metazoa > Chordata > Amphibia > Anura > Hylidae > Phyllomedusa > Phyllomedusa bahiana. Next base: position 226,540 of record JAODAL010001008.1, read on the forward strand.
GATGACAGTGAACATGAAGAAGCTTGCAAGGGGCTGGGGAGAAAGTGCAGTGTACGAGTCTGTCTGCTGTATAAAAAAAATCAACTGGTTGTAATGTTATTATTTGACTAAACTTTAGAGACGCTCCCTGCTTCCTGGTCTCTGCTTACCCCCTCCCTCTCACCCCTGCAGCCGTTCATGACTCAGCACGATTTGTTTATATTCTCTGCTGAGCAGATAACAGGTAAGGAACTCACTTCGTGGCAAAACCCCTTTAATGCTCCTGCGTGTAAGGGGCCGACAAAAATTTCACTGTATACAGCTAGCAGCTCCTCAGTGACACTGCAGCTACAATCAGAAAACAGCAGAATTGTGCGTCAGTGCCTTATGTAAACATGAAGGGAGACGGATCTATGCTCTTGATGGATTCAACTGTAGCAAACCTCCAGCTGTGAGAGATCCGTGCTGAGTTCATAGAAGACTGTTTAGACTGAATGCAGGCCTGTGGTATGGTGTGTGGTATGTAAACAGCTCTTACAAAATAAGACTGCATAGGGAGAGGACAGTAATATGTGGAGGGGGGGGGGGGACACACACTGGAGGCAGCATGAACAGTGAAGGGGGGGGGGGGGGGGGATAATGTCATCAGTTAAAAAACACCCAGCTGGAAGGGGAAGAAACACCCCTGGATTTCAGGAAGTGAGAGCATCAAGCTTCAAGAGAACAGTCCAACTGAAGAAGTGATACATCCCCTTTAACACCACATCCTCACAATTGCGGCAGAAGCTGTTTGCAGCTCCTGACAATGGCAAATCACAGCATCTGGGCTAATCCAAGATGAAATCCACTTTCATAGTCTCGTTACGGAGCATGGGAGCAGATTACAGATCTTGCGGCAAATGCAAAGTAAGGTTAGACCAAGGACTATGAGGTTAGAAGCTGTGAGTACACTTGCAACAGGAGTCATCCCAGTTCCTGCCAGTGGCAAACTAAGGACTTTGTGCCAATAACAAGGTAAGACAGTTCACATCTATTATAAATGGCTGAAGGTAACATGGAGGGCATAGATAAAAGTAAGCGAGCAGAGATTGTCCAAGTTTCACAGCTTGCACATACAAACCTACACAAAATTGGTTGAGCCCTGACAGTAAACTGTGTAAATACAGACAGTGCAGAGCATTACAATTCTGCGTATATGTGCAAAGTGGTTCTACTACCAGAAACAGCAGGGCACATCTCTATATTCAGATCAGATCTGCACAGAGAGTGATATGCTTGTTGCAGCAGGCATTGGGGTGATGGAACCAGGGGCAAAAGACAAGAGACCATCACCACCTCATTGACAACAAATGTGTTTATACAAACATCATAGGGATCATGTCTAAAGCCTAGAGAGCCTTAAAGGGGTTGTCTCACTACGAAGATTATAGTTGAAAATGCGGGGACCAAAAATCTAAGGATGTACGTCCTTGGTTACTATTGGCAAAGTCCTACGGTTTTAGAGAACGGGTTGGCTTACCTGTGCTTAGCAACGGTGTTTGTTTACTGGTCAGGGAAGCATTCTGTCCTGCCCAGGTGGGGCAGGGATGTGTGTATTGGCAGGCAAGGAGGAGAGACAGTGAAGAGGATGCAATACACACAACCTCCCTGCATGTCCTCTCACTGCTTCTCCTCCTTGCCTGCCAATACACACATCCCTGCCCCTCCTCTTAACTGCCTTTCCTTTGCAGTGCACGACCTGGGCAGGACAGAATGCTTCCCTGACCAGTAAACAAACACCGTTGCTAAGCACATGTAAACCAGCCTGTTCTCTAAAACCGTAGCACTTTGCCAATAGTAACCAAGAACGTACATCCTTAGATTTTTAGTCCCCACATTTTCAACTATGATCTTAATAGTGAGACAACCCCTTTAAGGCTTGTCCCCATGACACAGGTTTTCACTCGGTTTTTACAGTCTGTAAACTAGGTGTCAACTTTTAAAATGGACCGCTATGGAAAATCCGTGCAGCAGTTCAAATAACATTCAACGGAATATGAACATGTTAATGCGAAGGGGGAGGGCTTCTTTCCGCAAACCACGGAGAAAAGCCGCCCCCCCTGTGGCCATGTGCACGGCCGCAAAACAGTGCAAATTCCAGTCAGGATTTGCACTGTGCCGTGTGAACAGCCCCTTAAGGGCACAAAGGGAGGGACATTATAGGCATTTTTTTTTTTTAAACAACATCTTTGATATTGTGGTTAAACCATATTTGCAACCAAGTGCAGCAAGAAACAATTGAACCAGGACCTGCGAGTACACTGTATTTTTAACAGATTTTATTTAAACTGTGCGAATAATGACAATGATATATCATACCCTCTCTCTCACACACAAAACATACCTTGTAAACTCTTCATGTAGATTGTTTGGTTCTGAGGAGTAATATTTAATTCGAAAGTGCAAAGTATACGGAGGGCCAACTGTTATAGATAAAAATAAAATCATAATGGAAAGATTAATACAGCTAATAAATCATTAAAGACAAGTCACTATGCAGTAAGCAGTCATCTAGAAGTGGCTTTGTCTCCACAGCATAGCAAAACGATTATATTTTCGGCGGTTTTAGAATACTAAAACCACCAGAAATACAATCGTTCAGACAGCCCATAGAGATTAATAGAAATAAAAAAAAAGACCTGTAGTCTACACAGGTTGTTTTTTTTTCTGCTCGTCTTCTGGCGTCGGTGTATTATACAACATGTTATACATGTTATACAGTACGTCGGCACCTTGAGTTTTTTCCTCGTATTCCCATACAATCAATTGCATGGGCCGACAGCAAAAAAAAAAAACGAGAACCGACCACTGTTTTTGCGCAAAGCATGACAAAAACCAGTGTCATGCATCGGCCGACTTTTGGCCGTTTTTTGTCCGATGCAGTGTAGACCTAGCCTAAGAATGTGATTATACAACCATAGTATAGCTCTGTACATATCCATCTTAATGGAGCAGATCCCTTCATTCTTTTGATCGTGGCATTCCCTGGGTTCTCAATCTATAGAAGGTCAATTAGTCAATTAAATTTAAAATTCCTAACAATATAAGCAAAAAAAATTCCTAACAATATAAGCAGCATATATAATTTTCCTGTCCATAAGTTAATGTATTAAAGGGATTTTACCACAAAGGCATTTTATGTCCTGTTTGTCCTCTAGCTTTCAGGGCCTTCAAAATGGAGCGTATATAATTTGATTGAACTGCATAGCCTGTGACCCAGCAGGCGTGACATCACCATGCCTTTCCCCACAGTGTGCTCTTTTCAAAGTCTCTAGTCAAACAAAGGTCTGTGTATGTAGTCAGGGAACCTCAAATATAAGAGCTTTGAATAGCTATAATGTAGTCGAGTGGTTATCACTTTTGCCTTTCAGCATAGGGGTCCTACAGGACCTGCAGGAAGCAAAACATGAATTTTGTTCCCCTCAATGCACATACTGTTGAATTTTTCCCTTTAAAATCGGTTTCTCCCCCCCAGCCCTAAAGACCCACCAAACGGGTTTTAATTTTTTATTTTTCTCGTATTGCCAGTGAATATTTTTTGTCATTGCTTTCTGTGGGAGATCCGAAAAAAAACCATGCCTTTTGGGGGTCTTGAGGGACAGGAGTTGGAAACACTGCTTTAATTTTATTCACTTTTTTGATTATAATAGAGTGTGTTCAGCCAGCACTGACAAAATACTGATCAGGTTTTCCAGGCATGAAGGGGGGGCAGCTTTTGTCTGCGGCTTGCAGATTCAAGCCGTCCCCCTTCACATGTCCATGTTCTGGCCAAAAATCGAGGAGAAAAATAAACATGTTCTAAGTTTTTCAGACCAACGTCTGTGTGAAAAACCGTAAGGCAGAAAATCCATTTAGTGGGGATTGCTGAATGGATTTTCTCTTAAAAGGGAATGTGTCATAAAAAAAAAGATTTTTTTGTTCAACTCACATTTTTATGTTAAACACATTTTTTAGGATTTTTTGATTGTTTTTTTTTTAATTTTACATATCACTTTCAGTATTTTTTTTAAATAATTATTAAATCCTGCAGTTTTCACTTTGGCCAACAAGCCTAATAATAGTCTGACACTTCCTGTTCTGTTTAGAGAGCTTTTCAGCAGTGTGCTCATTATCTGTAAAAGCAGGGTCAAACTGAAAGGAGACACCATTGTGTACAGATAACACAGAATCCACCATTCACAAGAGGAGCTTGTTACAGCTCCCCCTCTCCCCTCCCTTCACAGTGAAAACTATCCTATATAAATCTATGACACAAAATCTGTCTTAAGAATCCTATATGCATGAAGCTGTAAAGTATCTCTCTGACTGCTGTTAAAGCAGTGCAAGCAAGAATGTCTTCCCCACAATCATATATACAGTAGACGGCCGAATTGAGAAATCTACAATCAGGAAATAAAAACGACAGAGGAAAAGATTATGGATCAGGGTCTTGATTTAATAAGTAAAAAAAAAAAAAAAAAAAAAAAATTGGCGACCGATTCCCTTTAAAGTCTATGAAAGCGTTTTTAAAACCACAAACCATCTGAAAAACCAACCAATAACCCTATACGTGGGGACAAGCCCCAAGGAGTACATAGGAACATAGAATGACAGCACATGGGGTTGAACACTTGTTCAGCAGTTAGTGTGTGTGATTACTAGGCAGGTAATAGACTGAACGTAGCCTGCCTGAGAGAAGACTATGTCTGAGCATCAACTGGATTTTCTCTCAAAGTAGACAGTATTTTCAAGTATAAAAAACAATTTGTGGTTTACAGGATCATGATTGCTTTGTGTTGTCCTAGTACTGATCAATTAAACTAAGTAAATAAGGAATGGGCTTGTTAAAGGGGCTGTCCCATCTAGACGTTTTTACTCTTCATAAGCTTTTCAGGCCCACACGTCCTGTGCAGGCTGTGGGTGGATCTACAGTAGTGACTGATATTTCAGCTCTGCTTTTCCTATTCCTAGCTGGTGCCTGTTACAGGGACATTACTGATGGAGGGATTGTGAAAAACAAGAAAACTGCCCAAGCAGGATGGCTGGCTATAAATGTGAGCTACCATGCTTATGTTTGAAAATGTAAAATGTGGAAACATGAAATGCCAGCCTTTGGGATGAGTTGTCGCAATGCTTTTTGTTGCGCTTTTCAACTGCATCAAAAACTCAAGTACTAAAAAAAAAAAAAAAAAAAAAGCGCAAGCTTTAGAAAAAGTTCATGTATTTTGTTGTTTGATTTTTTAAACGAAGGTGGTTTTGCAACTCTTATTTGGAAGACCGGTGAAATCACCATCAACTTAAAACACAAATTTATTTGCTTGCATTTTTATTGTGTTATCCAACTGCAACAGAAAATTGAACCCCCAAGGCCCTTTTCACAACGCTTATTTTGCCCGCGATTGGCGCCGTACTGCGCGCCGGATTTGCGCTGCAGTACGGCCCCAAAATCCGGCGGAGTAATTACGGTAATCCACTGCTCTCATAGAAAACAGTGGATTCTGTCGCTCTTCCCCGCTCGGCGAATGCGCCGCGGGGGGAGAAAGTGACATGCACATTATTTACGGCGCGGATGCGCCGTAAACAATGCATTTTCTATGGGGCCGGGGAGCGGGGCCCCCGCCGCGCTCCGGCCCCGCCCCTTATTCCCGGCGGATTTGTGAGCGCAATCCGGCTCACAAATCCGTCGGTAACAAGCCGTGTGAACACAGCCTAAGGGTGCGTTCTCATTGCACAGGACAAATACCGATCGGTTTGCAGGCCGGTACTTGTCCTGTTTTGCGACTGTCACCACGGCCACAGGAGGAGGGGAGGGGGGACGGCTTTTCTCTGCGATGAGTGGAGAAAAGCCCTCCCCCTTCACATTGAGAAGCACAGAAGGTTTTGCTTACACAATGTTTTGCAGCCAGCCCGCGGGCAGAAAAACCGCCCGGCGGAAAACCCGTGCAGTGGGGACTGCTGCACAGGTTTTCCATAGAGCACCAGTGTGCTCATTTTCCGGCGGTTTTTCAGGCGGTCTGCAAAACCGCAAACCAGCCGAAAACCCGTGTCGTGGGGACATGCCCTAAGGGTATGTTCACACAGCGTTTTTGAAGTGTAAATTTACAAAGAAAGAGAAAGAATTTAGAAAGAGTGATAATTATGTATGGACATTTGTCTTAATAAATAATTACATTTAGGGGTACTTTAGAGGTATAGTAGGGCCAGTCACATAAAGTCGGGCTGACCCTTTCCAGACGCTTCCCTGACTAACTGACTGAAAAAGAGGACTAAACAAGCATAGGGAAAGATTATCATTAGCGAATGGAATAGATACCATTGAGTATATCCCAATTAAGTTTTAATCGATTTTAAAATAAAAGTTAGATTTTAGATAAGGGGATTTGTTAAAGTGTGCAGTGAAATAGAAATCACAGATCCTGGATAAAGTATCCGTTTTTCTTTGTATGAATTATTTGTAAATTTACAATTCAAAATCAATTGTGTAAAAAAAAAAAAAAAAGGTATTTTATAACAAAGATGTTCAACTTAAAAAGAGGAGCATACTGCAGAAAATTAAAATGATGCCGATTTCTGGCCTTCATCATAAAACATTTGTTAGACTGTTAGTCAGGCTACTTTAACAAAATCACACCCACATTTTAAAAATGGTGGAGAGTGTATTAGGGTATGTTCACACTGCATATTTGTATTCTATATTCCGGAACGTAATTGCGCTGCGATATGCCCAAAGTACGGACCAGAAATATGGTAATTCATAGCTCTCATTGAGAACTATGATTACCTGACGTTTTCCCCGACGCGTATTATGTGCCATAAGAAAGAAGTGACGTGTCACTTCTTCTCTGATCCTATGTGACAGGGAAAGTGAATGTCTATGGGAGCCGGCACAGAGTGATTTAGATGTATGAGCTGGCTAGAGCGTACTTATAAAACAACCGTCGTATTGCGGCAAGCACAGTACCTTCCGCAATACGCCGTGTGAACATACCCTTAAGGAGCAGATTATCTCGTAGATATGGCATGCACCAAAACTGCCAAAAATGGCACAAAGCTTTCATACATTTGTTACTATTGTTAAATATCATTCACAGTGCTATAAGACTATTAAACATACAGGTACTTACTTTTAATTTGTTTCTTAATAGGTTTTGTATGGTCCAGCCAATGCTAGAATTGGAAAAAAGAAACAAGATGGTATTAATTGTGTAAACATGATCACATATTACCAACCCACACAATTCTGCAATCACAAAATAGTAACAAAACCTGCGGTTTTTGAATAACACTTCTAAGCTGGAAAGAATGTAAAGGCGGCTTCTTATTCTATTAGGCTATGTCTACACTGCACAGAAAAACGGCAGTTTTTCAGCGTTTTTCGTTTTCTAAAAACGCTGGAAAAACGACTGTAAAGAGCTCCCATAGACTTCTAATGTAAAAACGTCCTGCTGTCTACACCGAGCTTTTTTCTGCTCGTTCTTTTTACTGCTCATATTTTGCACCATGTTCTAAAAAACACCAGAGCAGGGCAGAAAATTTACTACAGGAGTCTACGTAAAGCACCGGACGTCTTTTGGCACGTTTTCGCCGCGATTTTTCAATGAAAACCCTCCCTGGAGCCCTAGTCCCACCTATAGTGGGTGTTAATAAAGGTTGTACCTTATCAAATTTGCATACAAGTGTCTGTGTCCTTTTTTTTGTACCTTTTGTAATAAAATGATCATGCTTTGGTCGCTAACTATTTTTGCGCAATTCATATATTTTTCGCTAAAAATACGGTTTTTATGGATTTTGGTGTCAGAATCCGTTTTTTTATGGATTTTTGCGCTAAAATAACGTTCTCGCTTCGGACACTAAAAATACTTTTTTTTTTTTTTTTAAGGATTTTAGCCCCAGGATCCGTTTTTTTTTTTATGGATTTTGGCACTAAAATTATTTTCTTTACAGATTTTGGCGCTAATAAAGTTCTCTCGTTTCTGACACTAAAAATACGTTTTGTTACGGATTTTGGCGCCAGAATCCGTTTATTTACGGATTTTGGAGCTAAAATCCTTTTCTTAACTTTATTAGCGCCAAAATCTGTAAAAAACGTATTTTTGGCGTCAGAAGCGAGATAAAATATTTTGGCACTAATAAAGTTAAGAGAAGGATTTTAGCGCCAAGACCTGTAAAAAAAAAAAAAAAAAAAAAACGATTCTGGCGCCAACATCTGTAAAAAAACCCAGATTTTTAGCGTCCGAAGCGAGATAACTTTATTAGCGTCAAAATTCATAAAAATGCAGATCTTAGCACCAAAATTTGTAAAAAGGAAAAAAAAAAAATGGACTTTAGGGTCAAAATCCGTAAAAACCGTATTTTTGGCGACAAACGCAAGATAACTATTAGCAGCCAAAATCCGTAAAACCACTACAAGATCACATATAAATCAAAAGAGGCGCTTTATTTACCCTTTTGTACGGCGGAGCTACATCCACTGGCTTAATTTATGCATACATTAAAAAACAGGCTTGAAGACCAGCAAAAGACGCTTGTAAAAAACGTGCCAAAAAACGCAAAATCGCTGAAAAAACGGCCGTTTTTTCAGCTGCTTTTGACAGGCAGTGGACAGAAAACTCAGCTTCATGAACGTTTTTAGTAATTTGTTTTCAGGTAGTTTTTTGTCGCCAAAAATCCTTTTTTTTTAATGCATGTTGGCCCTAAAGTCCATTTTTTTTTTTTTTTTTTTTTTTTTAACAGATTTTGGCGCAATAATGCGTTTTTTACGGATTTTGGCGCTAATAAATTTAAGGAAAGGATTTTAGCACCAAAATCCGTAAAGAAAACTTATTTTTAGCGTCAGATGTGAGATAACTTTATTAGCGTCAAAATATGTTAAGAAAAGTATTTTAGTGTCAAAATCCGTAAAAAAAAAAAAAAAAAAAAATTTTTGCCATCAGAAGCGAGAACTTTATTAGCGCCAAAATCTGTAACAAAAAAAAAAAATTTAGTGCCAAAATCCTTAAAAAAATGTATTTTTTGCGTCAGAAGCTAAATAAGTTTATTAGTGCCAAAAACTGTAAAGAAAAGTATTTTAGCGTTAAAATCCTTTAAAAAATGGATTCTTGCGACAAAATCCGTAAAAATGTATGTTTGGCGTCAGAATAGAGAACTTTATTAGCTCCAAAATATGTAAAGAAAAAGGATTGTAGCACCAAAATCTGCAACAAAATGGATTCTGACGCAAAACCAATAAAAAACAAATTTTTAGCAAAAAATATATGAATTGCGCAAAAATCGTTAGCGACCAAAGCATGATCATTTTATTACAAAAAGGTACAAAAAAAGGACTCAAGACACTTATATGCAGATTTGATAATGTATAACCTTTGTTACACCCACTATAGGTGGGACTTGGGTCTCCTGTGAGGATTTTCATTGAAAAATCGCAGCAAAAAACGCCGCGAAATCGCGCCAAAAGACGTCCGGCGCTTTCCATAGACTCCTGTAGTAAATTTTCTGCCCAGCTCTGGTGTTTTTTAGAACATGTCGTAAAATACGACCAGTAAAAAAACGAGCAGAAAAAAGAAGCTCAGTGAAGACAGCAGGAGGTTTTTACATTAGAAGTCTATGGGAGCTCTTTACAGTCGTTTTTCCAGCGTTTTTAAAAAAAACGAAAAAAGCTGAAAAAACGGACGTTTTTCTGTGCAGTGTAGACAAAGCCTTAAAGTCAGTATTTTGAAGCTAAAACCAAAAGTGGATCCTCAGTACAAAAAAAGAGAGAAAGACTCCTTCAATTTATTCAAACAGCATAGAACTCTATCTTGCAAACAATATTTTACTAGTGTAACCGGTTTCATCCCAGCTCAGTTGCATTTAAACATTCTGAGCCCATATGACTTCCAGAAAGACTACCAGTCCAGTGCACATTGGTGCAGATCAATACGGTCCGATTCTTAGATTAAAATGGTTAAAAAGGTTAAAATGGTCTAGTCCACAATTTTGGCATGGCATCGTACACTGAGCCACATGCCCTTGCCAGCAATGCTACACTCTTACCTAGACCAGATTCCTGTTTTAGGGCAAGGAACAGAAGTGTCTACAAACTGTCTAGAACACAAAAGTGGTGTAACGCATGTACGCCATTATTTTTTATTTTTATTTTTACACAAATTGTAAAAAAAACACCACCGCAAGTCTGAAAAAAAGACAAACGCCCATTCAGTTCAGCCTGTTTTGCTATAATGTTTATTCAGAGGAAGGCAAAAACGGCCATGCGTCAGAAGACAATTTCTCTCTTTTTGGGTGGAAAAAAAAATCCTTACCAACTCAAATCTGGCAATCAGAATAAATACCCGGATCAATGACCCTTCTCCTGAAACGTAGTCACTATAACTTGTTATATTACTGCACTCCGATCCTTTTTGAACTCTGTTAGTGAATTCACCATGACAAGTTCCTCTGGCAGAGAGTTCCACAGTCTCACTGCTCTTACAGTAAAGAATCCTTGTCTATGTCGAAACCTTCTTTCCTCTAGACGTAGAGCAGACTTGAGCATTGTACGGCCCGCAGGCCACATCCAGCCCTCTTCCTGACTCGGCGAAGTCCCTGGCCGATAGCTTAGCGATCGGCATCTACTTGGGACCTTGACGGTCGGCGGATTGACAGGCCAGTCAATTTGTAAGAGGGCTGGATGTGGCCCGCGGGCCATACAATGCTCAATTGTAGGCCTCTGCGCGGCAGAGAGCGAGCGCTCCCTGATTCGCAGAGTACTCACCAGAGTACACAGCACAGGCGGCCTCATGCCATCTGTGCAGGAAGAAGACTAAGAACAGCGGGAGCTTCAGGGAGCAGGGAAAAGGTGAGTACTGTTAGTTCTTTATTTTTAAATAGCTATCTCTACCTGCTGTGGAACCTATAACCTGCCTATATACCTGCTGTGGAACCTACAACCTGCCTATATACCTACTGGGGGACCTATAACCTGCCTATATACCTACTGGGGGACCTATAACCTGCCTATATACCAACTGGGGGACCTATAACCTGCCTATATACCAACTGGGGGACCTATAACCGGCCTATATACCAACTGGGGGACCTATAACCTGCCTATATACCAACTGGGGGACCTACAACCTACCTGTATACCAACTGGGGGACCTACAACCTACATATATACCCACTGGAGGACCTATAGCCTACCCGTATACCCGCTGGGAGACCTGTAAACTACCCGCATACCCTCTAAGGCAGCGGTCCCCAACCTTTTTTCCACTAGGGACCAGTTTTATACCAGACAATTTTTTTACAGCCCGGTGGAGGCGGGGTTATTGGGGGGCGGGGTTATTGATGGGGTTGGATGTTTAGAATCACACACAAAGGAAAACCCTCCAATAAAGTGTATACTGTGTCATTTGTAGGTATAGTATGGGGTAACCAGTATTTTATAACAGCAGACCTGATTGTCAGCTCTGTGAGTCAGTATTATATTAATGCTGATCCACAGAGCTGACAGTCAGTCTGCAGTAATACTGATCAGTATTATACCAATATATATATATATATATATATAATATAAATATATATATATAATAATATATATATATATATATATATAAATATATATATATATATATATATACACATATTATATATCTATTATAAATAACATCCACACATACATACAAATGTAATCGATCCTCATTATAAATACATGCCCCCCTCCAGTAATGATAAGAATACATGCCCCTCCAGTAATGATATATAAATACATGCCCCTCCAGTAATGATATATAAATACATGCCCCCTCCAGTAATGATATAAAAATACATGCCCCCTCCATAATGATATAAATACATGCCCCTCCACGTAATAATAAAATACATGCCCCCCTCAACTCATTATAGATAAATACATGCCCCCTCCACTAATGATATATAAATACATGCCCCCTCCACTAATGATAGATAAATACATACCCCCTCCAGTAATAGATAAATACATGCCCCCCTCCAGTAATAGATAAATACATGCCCCTCCAGTAATAATAAATACATGCCCCTCCAGTAATAGATAACCATAATGCCCCCTCCAGTAATGATAGTAAATACATGCCCCCAGTAATAGAAAATACATACCCCCTCCAGCAATAGATAAATACATGCCCCCCTCCACCAATGATAAATATATACTCCTCCAATAATGAAATACATGCCCCCATAGTTATATGCCCCTCCAGTAGTATGCCCCCTTAGTAAGATACTCCCTTAGCAATATGCCCCCCATAGTAATATGCCCCGCATAGTAATATGCCCCCCATAGTAATAAAAAAATAAAAATAAAAAAAAAATAAAAGAGAGAAAATGTTACTCCCCATTTCCCGATCCCTGCAGAGCTCCTCCTCCCAGCGTCCGACGAGACCCAGCGGCGCAGAGGGTGTGGCGACACTGCTGCATCACACTCCCTGCGCCGCTGATCTGTAGATGCGGTGCTCAGTGAGCGCCCCATCTACAATGATAGGGGAAGCAGGGGCGGTAATGCACCGCCGCTGTTCTCTCTATAGTGAAGCAGCCGCACGATGTGTGCAGCTGCTAAGTCTGTGCGGCCGGATTACATCGGCTGCACAGAGAAGATGCCGGCCGCCCGGACTGAAGTCACTGCGGACCGGCGGTTGGGGGACCCCTGCTCTAAGGGTCCTATAACCTACCCATATACCTGCCGGAGGACCTATACGCCTCGTTCACACGACAGATTTGGCCGCGGTTATGGCCGCGGGTTCCAACGCGGTTTCCGCGGCCATTACCTACCTGTATACCTGCCGGGGGACCTATGACCTGATTATATACCTGCCGGGGGACCAAGAACCTGATTCTATACTAGCTGGGAGACCTATTACCTGATTATATACCGGCCGGGAGACCTATAACCTATATACCTACCTACAGGAGGACTTAACTTATTGGGGCCCAATACTGACCCTTGTGGTACCCCACTAGTAACACTGATCCAGTCCAGGCAGGGTAAGAGGGAGTCACCTTTTTTGGGATGTTCTCAGCTGATGACATTACTAGGGTAAGGATGTAGGGATAGCATAACTTAATGTCTTTACACTCCAATATATGCAGGTAACTACTTAGTGCATATAAATCGACCAATTAGACACAAACGTTTACCAAAGATTCCACTAACATTTTAAATCTAGTGTATAAAAAGTTTATGTTTTAGAGAGATAGTTCTATTTCTGTAAGATAATTTTTCAATTACCTTCCTTACTGTATATTCTTAACTCCTGTGTTTTCTTAACTCAGCAGCTCACCACTTGGTATTAAGCATATTACACAGTCAGATTTATAAACCATGAAACCCTTCCATGTGGAATATGCTGCAATTTATGCAGCCTTTTTCTATTGATCAGTATGTATCATATAACCTTGACGCTAAAATAATAGGGATTATGGCTATGCAAAACCATAGGTTCTCTTTTTATTATACTTATCAGGTTGTGATCATCTTAACCAGGGCTGTGGAGGCGGAGGCACGGAGTCGTTATAAAATGGACCGACTCCCAAAATATATAATTAGTTGGTACAGTCAGTTTGACACAGTGTCAAGAGCAAGAGGAATTGCTTCTTGCCAGTGCTACCGCTCCCATATCTTCAGTTTCATCACATGAGGAGTGTAAATGATGACATGGAGCAGGCAAAGTGCTGGCACAGGGAAAAAGATTCTGCTCCCATGACAAACAGATCGATCATATTTCAGCAAGATTTTTCACTTGCTTTCTAAGAAGTAGAAGAGTTCAACCATTCATCAAAACTGTCTGTGCCTGAGGCAATTCCTTTATACCCAGACTTTGTTAGAGATGTTGCCCCTGTGGTCACCGCTTCGCCCACTACCAAAGTTAGTGTAGAGAGGCCGTTGTCTAGCCTGGAAATAACGAGATCAGATGTGAGGTCATCTATGCAGGATCTGATGGAGGCAATACTATTTCTCAGAACAAATTCAGAGACTCTACAAATTATTATTCAGGACATTCTTGTTTAAAAATGTTTTTTCCCCACTTCCTGCATATTTTTTGTGTGTTCTAAAGTTGTATCCAATAAATATATTTTACACTGACAAGCAAAAGAGTAACATTTTGAACTTGTGACTTTCAGCCTCTATATCTCACCATCCACTATAGCTTTGAACTTGAGACTACCATGATTTTATAGACAATCATCTTACCAATCTCATACATAACGTTGACCTGCAACTATTTAGCATCTGCTTAGTTCTGCAGATTCTTGTCCTGTAACTGCATTGTTACGGTTTTGCTCCTGGTGTTGGGACATTCTTTTTCTTCTTGTTACTACAAATTTCAACCTGTTCTCACATTTCCTAATAGCTCAGTGTGTTACTAGGCCGATTCCCAAGTGAAAGGTCACTGGTTCGAGCAGCCATAAAGAAGATCCCCAAGAAAAGATAAACAGCATCATCCAGCTCATTGATAGCGGTCTCTCGGCCAAGAAAGTTGCCAAACTGCATCATGCGAGGGCATGACAGCTGGGATAATATGAAATGAAGTTCTTCAATTCATTCCAAAGCCAAGAGGTGGACGTCCAGGCAAAATATCAGTCAACAAGTCGGCTCATCACAAGATCTAATCATCAGTTCTAATGCGACAGACACAGCAGTAGAGGTGGCTCGTATGCTTCACAATAGTGGGATTACAGACACCATGCAAGCACCATGCAACAAGGATTACACAGGTCTGGAATGGTGGCCCAAAAAAAGGTGAAGAAGCCTCGAACTTCAATCTCATTATAAGAAATGTCGGCTCGAGTTTGCAAAAAAGTACCAAAAATGGAGCGATGAGATGAAAGTCAATAGACCAGGCTCTGATGGGTGCCAATAGGTTTGGAAGTGATCAAGAAATTGAAGAACTTGCCAAGTTCAGTGGAGGAAGCCTGATGATATGGGATTGTTTCACAGACAAAGATATTGGATACTTGACCAGGATTGATGATGATCTCAATGCTAAGCTATATGCGAGTGTCCTACAACATGAGTTACGTCATATACTTGAGTACTATGGGTAGGAAAAGGATGACAGTGTTCCAGCAGGACAACGACCTGAAGCATACATCAAGGTTGAAGAAGGAATGGTTCAATGACAATGAAGTAGAGTTGTTCGATTGAGTTGAGGTCTGAGGATTGTGGAGGTCAATACAACACTTTTGGGTAGAGTTGAAGAAAAAGATGTACTCGTATCCAAATCCAGACTGCACCAACATTGGGAATGTGCAGAAGAGACCAGGGATCAGATTTTGATCAAGACATGCTTGAATCTGATCCAGAGCTGCCCAGAAGGATTCAGGCAGTGCTGAAAGTCAAAAGGTAGATTTACCAAATACAAAGAAAATAATAAAAATTAACATTTCGATTTGTAGGAGCAAAACAGTAACAATGCAGTTACAGGACAAGAATCTGCAGAACTAAGCAGATGCTAAATACTTGCATGTCAAATTTATATATAAGATAGGTAAGATGATGGTCTATAAATGATGGTAGCCTCATGTACAAAGCTGTAGTGGATGATAAGATATGGAGCCTGAAAGTTAAAAGATCAAAACATTGTTTCCATTTTGTTTGTCAATGTATGTTCTACCTAAATGGCTTGATTATTGCATCATAAGAGTATGTACACACGGCTTATTTTGCCGTGTATTTTCGCGCGCATTTCGCTTTATACGCCGCAATTATGATCGTATCGTATACCCAGGGAGAGTAGGGACATGCCAATTGTTCGCGGTGCTTCGTTCCCCCATACTTTGGAATCACGCACTGATCGGCTTGTGCTTCCAAAACACCTCGCGTATTGCGGCGCGTACAGTACGCGCCCCATTAGGCAGTGTGAACATACCCTAAGGGTGATAAAAAGCTGGATGTTACCATTTGAGTCGGGAGTCAGAGGTTTGGGAAATTGAGGAGTCCAAGTTGGGACTTTGGCTTGCCGATTCCACAGCCCTGATCTTAAGTACCTGCTGGTTGCTTTCCCTTAAAACTTGCATACAAAATACAAATGCAGTTCAAAATAAAAATTGCATAAAAATAAGCATTAAATTACGGACATTTTTAAACATAAATGACAATACTTGAAACTCAAAATAAATGCTACCCCAAATTCATACGGACTGTGATAGAGGAGTCAGATGAGGAGGTGGAGTGAGATGGGGGAAAAGGCTAACTCCATTAGTTTGAGAAAGCTGGAGGAAAAAAAAGGCAGATATAGACAATAGACATTCTGGGATCCTAGAAAGCTGAGAGTTGACATCTGGGCCAGAGATGTAGATCTGGGGGTCGTAAGCATGCAAGTGGTACCAGAAGCCATGTGATGCTATGAGTTCACAGAGACAAAGAGCAGTGAAGAGTAGTAGGCCCCAGACTGATCCCTGAGGGACCCCAACAGAAAGAGGGTGAAAGGAAGAGGGGGAGTGAGACGCTGAACGTCCGATCATTGAGGTAGAAGGCTATCCAAGAAAGAGCCAAAGTCTGTGATGCCAAGGGAAGAGAGAATTTGTTATAGTAGTAATTGATCAACTTTATCACAGGCAGAGGACAGCTCTAGAAGGAGCACAGAGTAGTGGTGTGAGGCTTTTGCTGTCAACAAGTCATTGGCGACTTTAGCTAGTGCAGTTTTGGGAGAGTGGTAGGATCAGAAACCAGATGAGAGCTTGATAAAATATATATGTGCCATTCAAGGATTTCTGATGCAGACGGTCAAAGAGAGATGGGTCAAGAGGATAAGTGTGACTGCTGCATGCTTCAAGGAGAAGGGAAAGATGCCAGAGGTTAGCAAGAAGTTGAAAATATGAGTTAGGGCTGGGGTAATCACAGTGTGAAAGTTGGGGGTAAGATGGGTTAGTCCTCTTGACCCAATTACAGCCCATCTCCAATCCCAACCCATATTTTTAACAGTACGTATAGCATGAATTATATGTAAAATGTATTCCCTAAGTCAGTGATGTTGGGTGAACTTTCTAAAGACCGAGTGCCCAAACTGCAACCATAAATCCCCTTATTTATTGCAAAGTGCCGACATGGCAATTTAACCTTAATACTGTGGTTTGAACGCGTGTGGAGGTCGGTGCGAAGCAGTGAAGTGACGTTAGGAGACGAGGTCGCAACACAGTTCATACGAACGATGTGACGGCCGCTCAGGACATTGTGTGTGGTGCGTCCGTCGCATCTTTCTAACGAACATGGTCGCCATCCGAAATGTTAGGGGCCCCTGCAGCTGCAGTGTCTGTGCCCCCTTCCCGACAACCTCGTCCCTGCCCTCCATATTTCCACCATACAGTGGTAGTTACAAGTGTAATCGTTTAGTTACATTTAGTGACTCACAGGTAACGTCTTGTCTGATGAGTCATTCACTTTTCCATCCAGGGTCTTCTTCATCTGGTCCAGATTGCCATAATGACTTCTCCCGGCCACCACTTTTCAATGCAGCATTGACAACACAAACACCTAACTTTTCTATTATCTTCCTAACTGTGCCCCCTCCCCTCCTATTTACAAACAAAACTCCCCATCCATAGTGCCCCAAGTAATTACCCCCTTGGTGCCCTGGTAGTTGGGGAGTTTTGGGCCCCCTTAAGTAGTTATATAGGGCTCCAAGTAGCCCCCCCAAACCCTGTGATGGGTTCCGAGCCCTGTGATGGGCACCCTCTGAGCCCCCCAAGCCTCTGTGATGGGACCCCTCTGAGCCCTGGTGATGGGCCCCCTCCGAGTCCCACCGAGCCCCTGTGACTCAGAGGGAGCCCTGGTTACTAATAAAAATAAGGGTCCGCATTGTGGGAGGGAGAGTCCGGCGTCCGAGTCACATCGCTATACTTTTACATACAGAACAGGCACCGAGACCTGTTCTTTCTTGAACAGTTAATATGGGACTGTGACCATCAAGGACTTTCCCATCTCACTGTGTGTAGGCTTTGATGTTTCAAAGGCGGGATTTTGTCACAATTTAACATCAGTGAGGCCCCGCCTCACAGGGCAGGGCCTCCCTTTAAATTTAAATTTTTCAAAAGGGCTTCTGCCCTCCCCCCACGCGGGGCAGCGGGGGAGGGGAGGGGCCAGTGCCGGTCACAGTTCCGCAGGGAAGGGTTTTAAAGGGGGGGTTTTTTCCCCGATCTAATGTTGACGTGGGATTCCTCCAAAATTTTGGTATTTAATTTCCCTTTTTTTAAAAAAATCGAATTTAAAAAATTTTTTTTTGTAAGAGTGGGAGCCTGACTTTAGTTTCCCTTTAGTTTTTTGACTGTTAACATTAGCTAGACCAGGAGCGATATGGCCGGGTGCTTGGGTTTGTTTGCACTTCTTATCCGTGGACATGAAAAGAGCTTTTAAAGGGGGGGGGGAGGGGAAAAACAAAGCAGTCTTTGGGGATGTGACTAGCTGTGGGTCTGTGTCAGGCCCGTGTCTTCTGTTTTAAGAATCCACGGGTTTTTAAAGGGAAAATTTTCAGCTCTGTACTCCGCTCTTCTCCCCTTTCCCCTGCAGCTTCCCCTCCCTGGGGATAATTACAAATACAGCAATTCTGTTTTCCCCCTACCCCTTTCCCTCCCCCCCCCCCCCCCCCCTCCCCACGTTTTCCCGGGTCGGCTCTTATTTTTTTTCTCCTTAAACAGATTTTAAAAGAGAGAACTCAAAAACCTTGTAGAGATTATGTTTAATTTCAGTTTTCCTCTGGGGTTTTAAACCAAACAACATGTTTGCTCAATACAGAACTGAATATCGGCCCCGGGAGTGTGCTGAGAGGGGGGTGCGATGTTTTTGTTTTTTTTAAAAACAAAGGGAAAACAATGCCCCTTTTTTTTAAGACTTTAAAAGCCCGTTAGGTAAGGAAATTATTCCCTTTGGGAAAAACCCCCTTTAAAAAAAAGAATAGGTCTCAGTGCCCGTTCCGTAAAGTAAAAAGTATAGTGATGTGACTCGGACTCCTCCTTCCCCCCAACGCAAGACCCTTATTTTTTTAGGTTTTAAAGGGAGTTTAGTGGGGGAGTCCGGCCTTTGCCTGCAAAGAGGGGCTCAGAGTGGGCCCCCCCTGGCATGCGTGGCCTAGGGTTTCCCCCCCGCTTTCTCTAAATTTTATTTTATGAATTTCGGGGCATAGATAAGAAAGCAGACTGATAAAAGGAATAATTTTTCTCTAATAAGGTACAGTGTAGCGTTTATTTCTTATACTGTTGATTTATGGAAAGATTTTATAATTTGAAGTACACTAAAGTAATTTTGCCGCTTTGTTGTATACATTATATAAATTTGTAGTCTTTATGTTGGGGTTTAAAAAAATGGTTCACACGGTTTTTAGCCTTTCAAAAAACCCATGTGCCCGCCCAAATGAAAAAAGGGCGTGCTTCTTTGTCGCCTCTTCCCTCCCCCTTTCCCCCCCCCTCGACAGACAGCTCTCCTCCTCCAAAATGCAGTAACTTTTTGAAGCGGGGGGGGAGGTTTCTGCCAGGGTTAACCCCGTGGGTTGCCTAGGTACCCGCCGGCTGCTCACTTGTGGATCAGCTGCAAAAAGTCGGGGACAGAGGGGGGGGGGGGGCTGATTTTGTTGTGGAAGGGCTGTGAAGCTGTGTATGCTAATGCAGAGAGGGGGATAAAAATGTTCCTATACCCCTGTTAGAAAAAAAATCCCCAGGGAGATCTCCAGCAACAACAAAAAAACCCTGTCAGAACGACACAGGGCAAACTGTGAATGAGTTATATAAACGGTGTCACTAATACAGGAGCAGGGAGGGTAGGAACCTTTCAATGCCCCCCTGTGTTCTATTAGTTAGTCAAGCTCCACGACACATGGGTTATATAACACATTCACTCTATACTTTATGACTAAAATCGCCTCACCTCTGCCTCCTAAATCTGTGTGGGGAGAGCGGGGGGGCAGGCCACCGGGTTAATCACTCACGAAGCCCGACCCCTCCCCCCCTCCACTACAGAAGCTACTGTGTGGGAGGGGCTTAACCTTATTCAGAAACAGATGAGTCATCAGACTGACAGCCTTTAATTAAAAATCAAAAGGTCAGTGCTATAGTGTTTAGGACTGATGCATCCCACTACCAGGGTAAATAAAAAACAGTAGGACATTTGTAAAAACATAATTGCAAAAGGCTTGTATTTTAAAATCTTTTAATTAAAAACCCCAAACATTGTAGGAGACAACCCCCTTTTTATTACGTTTTTATTATACATAAGTATGGTCACAATTGTTTGTCGTCACTTGTAACTTATTAAATTATGGGGAGTGTGTGTGTGTGTATATATATATATATATATTTTTTTTTTTAGAAGGCCAAAGTTTTAAAATGGGCTGTATCTTGTGTTGTGTTTTAAGGGTCTGTTCACACGCCGTAATTTCGCACGCATTTCCCCCCGAGTATTTGAGCTCTAATACGGGCGAGATGCCTGCCGAAATTACAGTAACCAGAGGTCTCAGAACTCATGGATTTACGCCTCCTCTCCCCACTCGTACAATACGATCATATTGGATGCGTGGGGAGATAAGTGACATGTATGGGGCCGGAGGACCGCCGACGCCCGCTGCCCGCGCGCACCGTTCATCTTGTGAACATACCCAAAGAGTGACTCATGATGTTTAGGAAAATACACTCTGAAAGAGGAAAATCTGATAATAAGTAAATAGTGCCACATGGTACTTCCTGTCATCTTTGTAAGTCAATTGTTAGCTCCTATATTCCCTACATTCTGTGATTATTATACAAACGTCTATTGTGTCAAACAAAAAATAACTTTGGGGGGGAGAAGGATCCGGTGTATAAACCGCTAGCAAAAGTTTAGTTATGTGCTTACTCAACCGCCATGTAATAAATAGGAGCGCAAGATCCACTCCTTACAAAAGTTCTTCTTTCTGACTTTGAGAAAAGACAACATTTAGAAAAAAGAAAGGCCTCAGAAGATATTTTAGTAGAAGGGTTTGGTTATGTATAAAAAGCCATTTATTTATATAGACACAGACATCACTCTTGTTGCTTAGAAAGTTCCAATTACTCCCCCTCCCCTCCCCTGCCCCCCACCATACTGAAAAAAGAAGTATAGGTGGGGTGGTTAGTGGCATACCAATGTACCACTCACTAGTGAATATCTTTAACAAGGTTTCATTTCCCTTTACTGAATTAAAGATAGACCATGCCAATCATAACAAAAGCTTATAATAAAAGGAGGAATTATGATACCCAGTACATGCCAGTTTTATCTAGATCACTTTATAAAGTCAGGTTGTAAGTTAGGTCTGGTTCAGTTCTGCATCTGAGGTTCTGTTTGGAGCCTCTGTCGTAGATTCTTTAATAACGACCAGAAAACAAGAAATTGCACAGCATGCTGCAGCGTCTTTTTTCTGTTAAAAAAAGAACGGAACTTCAATGTACCCTAACAGACTGCATTGTAGGCAATGGGGTCTGATCACCTCTGTCCATTATTAAACAGAAACCGTAACACCTCTGCAATGGAGGCTCCAAATGAACACTCAAAGATGTTAACTTTACAATACCCATTCATTGGAACAAGTCCGGTCATAGTAGTGAGGTATTGGTGCTGTTTAAAACCATTTGATAATTTTAGATAAGTCTTAATAATATCGGGGGGGGGGAACTTATTGCCAAATTAAAAAGAAAAAAACATTTGTCGAAGACTACAATAATTTGTTCAATAACAAAATACGCTACTAATCTCCTCATCCATGTTTAGATATAGTCCGTCATAACTGGATATTACACACAAATAATTACTATGAGATGTCTTATTTAAGTAAAATTAAAGGGGTTTTCTCGCTACAAAGATCATATCGCAAATGATGGGGACAGTAAAACTAAGCCATTTTGCTATTGGTTTGCATTACCTAAGTCACTTAGTATAGCGGATACGAGCTTTTCTGTTTTTCTGCATTTACAGCTATTTCTTTTGCAGTTGGGACAGACACGACCTTTCTTCTGTGATTGGCTAAGTGATGTCATTCAGACTGTTCGGAAATGCCCACAGACAGGAAACGCCCCCTGTGCCATTGGAAGGCTGCCTGCCACTCTGTGCTTACTCCCTCTGAGTGTGTGTAATTAAAGTGACACCTAATCTCCCTGAGATGGCTTGCTCGGGCTCGTATTACTCCTCCTCCCAGCTCTGAGTCTGAAGATTCTCCGGGGCAACCACTGATAGCTGATCGATTTCTGTCCCCTAATAGACATTTATATACAGTCTGTTCCCATCACCATATAATCAGCTTATACAGTTGCTCTACCTCCTGCATGATAACCGAGGGGGAGGGGTGGGCATTGTGCATTTCTCTAAAATGTGTTTCATTAGTAAGCTTGTGTGTTATAACTGATTACACCATTATGGTGATCTGGTTACAGCAATTACAGGGGCTTGGTTAACAAGGCGATTGTGCAGCAGAACGCAGGAGAAATCTGCCGCATATAAGCAATGCAGCTGACGTCCTGTCCCTTCCCCTACTTCCCACAAAATGATAATGTCACAACTCTACAGTGAGCGGAGACTCGCCTCGTGGGAGGAGATACTCTACTGACAGAAGAGATCACCCCCTGGATTTACGTTGTTGAAACAGATAGAGAAAGCTCAAGTGTGCGAAAGCTTCAAACGATAAAACCCCTTTAATCCTTTGAAAATATTTGCTAGATATCGGATAGTAGCAATTCATTAATGTCTAGGACTCATTGTAACAGACAACACTTGATCGTTATGAACTGGTAAAAATTTAGATGGGAAGTTTTCCCATTTGCTTATACCTACACTTATTGTAATAGAAATCAAACCTTTCAAGTCACTGGATAGGTTTTGAGAACATCTTCTACAGCAAAGTTTCTCAACTCCAGTCCTCAAGACCCATTAACCGGTCATGTTTTCAGGATCTCCCAGGGGAATGTCAATTGGACAATGAGTTCACCTGTAAATGACTCTTATCACCTGTGCAATAATGGAGGAAATCCTGAAAACTTGACTGTTTTGGGTCTTGAGGACTGGAGTTGAGAAACCCTGTTCTACAGGGACAACAGTCAAAGCATGGGTGATATCCAACAGAAGCAAAAGCTGGCAAACATCAGTATTTGTGTGGGGAGAAACTAGCTTTGTCATGATGCTTCCACAGAATATCCATAAAATGTAAAACACCAGATACATTTTATCTGTGGTATTGGGTCACTGATGACTCCTTAAAGAAGAACTTTCAGTTTTGATGGGCGAGATGAAGCGGTTGAATGTGGGAAAGAGCACTGTGATTAATTGCCAGTTTATACTAGTTGGTACAAACTTTTGTCTTCAGACTAGCTTGGATTTGTTAGCGAATGAAACTATTAAGAACAAGAAACCAGTTGAACCACTTTCTCTGTTAGAAGCTCGAAACCTGAAGTTTGCATATAATTACACTCCATTTAAAATGACAACAGAACTTCCAGCTTTTTCACTTTTACTTTCTACAGCAAAAAGCAAACATTTTGTTGTTAGACAAAAATACCTACTACAAAAAGGCTTTTTTATTATGCGCTCAACATTTCAATAGTCTAATTTTTTGATCAACGGTCAATTCTTCTAAAAAAAGAAAGACAGTTTGGACAGCAGTTCAATAGAGATCATTTAACCTGGTCACTTTTGGTTTCCTGCTGCATTTGCCTTAAATTGGGACACAATTACAGTTTCGAATATACAAAAATCAATGTCAGTGGAAATAGAAGAAAAATAATGAAATCTTCAAAATAGAATAGCTCATCACATATGCAAAAACATATTTTGTACGACTATTGACAACTTTTTCCAAAACCTACTGCCGTGATATTAATCCAGACCTCATGATTTCAATGGAGCAGAAGTTGAGCATGCACACTGCTGCAGAATAAAAACCTAATAAAAATGTCCAACATGGATTCCTAAATTTCTGCAATATATTTCCTGTTTGATTATTACCAAAGTTTTTCCATTCTAGGTCTGTAAATACAATGCAAAATACTGATCAATTATGGACAAGTGAAAGCCATGGGTTTCATTTTACTTATGTACAGCTTCTTTCAGCAGTGCACAAAATGTTCTGCTTTCTTGAAACCACTTCACTTGATGGTTATATGGTCTCTTAAAAAAATTAAAACGGCTAAGCGCTTTTACAACATTTACTAGCAAGGGATGCAAACAGATGCAACTTATGGAATAATAAGTCAAGATCTACAGTACTGTAGTTGAAAACTAGGCTTAACACAGATGTAGAAAAAGAAAAATTATCTTCATTTACACTTCAGACAAATATTTGCTGTAAATAAGCAACACCACAATAAAGTGCATACTATGGCTTAGTGCATCCCAACCAAACGAGGAGAAGAGATGGCAAAATGGATCAATGATTGAAACCCAATTTTAACGTGTAACCTCTTGAAATGTACTGCTCTAATTCATGGGTTTTCGCAAATTTCCATTTATTTCATTTATTATCCACTGCAGTGAAAGGAGAACTGTACAAAGAAAATATACATACCAACACTTGGGCAGCATCCGTATACTGTAGGCCAAAATAATCTGTCTCCACTAAATCCAAATGGTATACAATCTGGTCAAACAAGTCTTGCCCTTTGGCTTGTTTCTGAAATAAAGAAAAGCACCATTAAATATACATTAGACAAACCCTTTTAAAAGCAAAGCAAGCAAAAAAAGTTAAATATATGTATTTGGTATATATTTATATTTATATAAAAATTTTTTATATTTATATAAAATATATAATTTTATATTTATACCAACCCCTACATATAACAACACTCACCGGAAAAAATGTTTTCCCCCTCAAAGAATGGGAGGTCTGTAAATTTTTATCATGTATGTTCAATGAACAAAAACTAAAAAGAAAGACATTAAAATGTTTTTTAAATAGATGAAAAAAAATTATTTTACCACCTACCAGCAAAAAATTTGGTCCCCTGATTGTTAGGTTTGTCCACATGCACAGAAAACAGTCCTTTTTTTTCTGCGTTTTTCGTTTTCTAAAACGCTGGAAAAACGACTGTAAAAGGCCCCCTAGACTTTAATGTAAAACGCCCTTTGCTGTCTACACAGAGTTTTTTTTGTCTTTTTTTTTTTAGGGTCGTCTTTCCCAAAATGTTTTAAAAAACGCCAGGAGGGCAAAAATTTACTACAGGAGTCTATGAAAGCGCCAGCGTTTTTTGCGCGTTTTTCAATAAAAAACCCTCAAGGAGCCCCAAGTCCCACTATAGTTTGGGGTGTTAAAAAGGGTTTCCCCTTATAAATTTTGCGTAAAGTGTCTGATATTGTTTCAGAATTACGATTTTGTGAAAAAACCCTTTTTTTTTAACATATTTTGGCGCTAACAAATTTTCTGTTCTGTGCTAAGAATGTTTTTTTGGTTTTTGGGCAACAAAATTTTAAATTTTTTTTAATGGATTTTGGTGCTAAAATCCTTTTCTTAAGATATATTTTGGCGCTAATAAAGATATCTTGCCTCTGACGCCAAAAAATACGTTTTTTTTTTTGTTTTTTGTTTTTACAGATTTTGCGTTTTTAAAGTTTCGTTTCTGACCCCAAAAGATAAGTTAATGGTTTTTTGGCGTGAATCCGTTTGTTTTTTTTTTTTTTTTAAGGGATTTTTGGCCTAAAATACGTATTTTTGGGCCCAAAGTGAAATAAATTTTTTGCGCCAAAAATGTTAAAAAAAGTATTTTAGGAAAAAACCATTTAAAAAAAAGGATTTTTGCGCCAAAATCTGTAAAAAAAAAAACTTATTTTTTTGGTCAGAAAGGGGAGATAAATTTATTTTCCCAAAATCCCTAAAAAATTGAATGGTCCAAAATTGTAAAAAATTATTTTTTGGCGCCCAAAGCGAAAAAACTTTATTGCGCCAAAAACCAAAACCGATACGATGAATATAATGCAAAAAAGGTGTTTATTTCCCTTTTTAGGGGGGATATCCATCAATGTTAATTTATGATTTTCTTAAAAACAGGCTTGAAGAAAGAAAAAAAAAAACCCTGTAAAAACGCACCAAAAAAAAGCAAATTGCGTCAAAAAACTGCCATTTTTTTTAGCTGCTTTTGAAGGGAGGGAAGAAAAAAGCTTTTTATAAAAATTTTTAGTAAATTCGTTTTAGGTCGTTTTTTTGTCCCTGCGTGTAGACTAGCCTTAGTTTTTTTTTTAAGAAGACCTCTACATGCACTCATACATGTATTAAATTTCCCCCTTTGAACTTTTTACCCCGTATAAAAAGAAAAAAATGTCCACCAATTAGTCAACTAAACCTCTCCCATGGGCCCAAATTCAAAAAGTATCTATTAAGGCACCGGGACAAAAAAATTGTAGACCTGCACAAGGCTGGGATGGGCTACTGGACAATAGGCAAACAGCTTGGTGAAAAGGCAAGAACTGTTGGCGTAATTATTAGAAGATGGAAAAAAAACAAGATGATGGTCAGTTTTCCTTGGTCTGGGGCTCCATGCAAGATCTCAGCCTCATGGGGTAAGGATGATTCTGAGAAAGATCAGGAATCAGCCCAGAACAACATGGGAGGACCTGGTCAATGACCTAAATAGAGCTGGGACCATCGGCTCAAAGATTACAATCAGTAACATTACACGATCATGGATTAAAGTCCTACAGGGCATGCAAGGTCCCCCTGATGACACTGGCACATGTCCAGACCCATCTGGATGATCAGGAGGCGGCATGGGGGAAGGTTATGTGGTCAGATGAGACACAAATAGAACTTTATGGTATCAATTCCACTGGCCGTTTGGAGGATGAGTATAACCTCAAGAAAACCATCTCAACCATGAAGCATGTTGTGGAAACATCAAACTTTCTGGGTGCTTTTCTGCAAAGGGGATAGGGCAACTGCACTATACTGAAGGGAGAATGGATGGGGCCATGTATCACGAGATTTTGGCCAAAAACATCTTTCCTTTAGTAAGAACATTGAAGATGGGTCGTCGCTGGGTCTTCCATTAGGACAATGGCCCAAAACACACAGCCAGGGCAACTAAGGAATGGCTTCGTAATAAGCATTTCAAGGTCTTGGAGTGGCCTAGCCAGTCTCTGGACCTAAACCCAATTGAAAATCTTTAAAGGGAGCGGAACGCAACGTAGCTCAGAGACTGCCCCGAAACCTGAAAGATCTTAAGATCTGTATGGAGGATTGGACCAAAATCCCTGCTGCAGTGTGTGCAAACTTGGTCAAGAACTACAGTAAACGTCTGACCTCTGTAATTGCAAAATAAGGCTTTCTGTCTCAAATATTAATTTCTCTTTATACTGTATCAAATACTTCTCTTGTGCAATAAAATGCAAATGTATTTATTTATAAAGTCATAAAATGTGATTTTCTGGATTCACAGTTAAAGTGAACCTACGATAAAAATTACAGACCTCTCCATTCTTTGGCGATTTTGCAAGTTTTCCCACTGACAGTGTATCAAATACTTGTTTTCCCTACTACTGTATACACACACACAAACACAATCTAAATAAAAGCTATTTTATTGAGCTATACTCAAAGCCTCCAATTGAACATTTATTTGGGATGCATTCAGAAATGGAGTAACACACTGTAAATATTACAGGCCCCATAAAGTTTTGAAGTTGTACATTGTTTTATTAAGCTGGAATGGTATGGATTCATTAATTTAGCACAATAAATCAATAAGCCTTTTGGTGAAGGTACAGCTTTCAAACACTTCCTTACTTTTGATGTTGCTCAGTTTCATTAATGAGATACATAGCATGGAAAGTACTACCATGGCAGCTGTATGCCCATAGGTATATCACTGCTCCACTGTAGAAATATAACCACAGTTTTAAATATGGACTAAGCCGTACTAAAAACTTTTTCAACCCCATTTGTGGAATCCAAATCAGGAATACACATTCATTGAAACCTTAACCCAACAAATAGTGTAGAAGGGTTGTTATAGGGCCATAGGAGTTGTGTAGTGCAAAAGTCTAATTTGGACTACATTTTCCCGAAAGTATAACATTTCAGCATTGACACAAAAGCCTGGCTTTTGATGTCAAAACTGTATAAAGTCAATAAACAGGGCAAATCTAGTCCAATTCAAACCACATTTGCACTATGGATCCATCAGGATACATTTTTCACAAACAGGAATGAAATATGAGATGTGAATGGGGCTATATATTTTGTCTGTAAACAAAATTTGTCAGCATAGTAAGACAATCAGATTTGTTCCAGTATCAGAGTTCGTAATACTACTACAGATAACAAGGTGTTAAAGTACCCCTGATCCAGGTTCGGAAAATCTATGGTATGTTCATACAAAAGATTCTGTCACCAATTCCGCGTCCCATTCATCTGAATGGGTTATAGGTTTCTGTAGTTCAAGATGTTTATTTTAGAACAGATATTTATCACGGAGTATTTGAAGTCTGCAACACGGGAAAAAGAAATAGTGGAAGTCACTTCTTTGATGCAGAATCTGCTCAAATTTTACATCTGATAGCCGAAATACAGATCAGCCTTTATATCATAAAGCAATAAGACCACCTCCAAACAGCTTGATGTTCCTGTTAATATAGCTGCACACATTATTCAGAAGTTTAATGTCTATGGGACCATAGCCAAGCTACCTGAATGTGACCGCAAGAGGAAAATGGATGACAAATTGGAGCTTGCACCGAAAAGGTTGTGCGACAAATTATTAATTTAAGAGTACCATAATTTTTATCCAGGTAAATTTCATGAGTCTGTATTTAAAAAAAAATTCAGTTCAACCACAATTTAAAAGCAATGTCTGATTTTCAGTAGTTGATTTCCAGTAAATTAAAATGTATTAGGTTTGCCAGTTCCAAGTTGATCCAGTGACCATTGTGGATTTCTCTCTTTCACAGAAGGGTTCCAACAATTTTGTACATGCATATATGTTGATTCTATATATTATATAAACACACACAAATACATAGTATGAAATATCTATCTATACATACACACGTGTGTGTATTTTGTCTATCCTCAATCTGTGTATAATGTACATACCAGGGTTGTGGAAGCGAGTCCATTTTGGTGAAGCAGGAGTCGTTATAAAATGGACCGAATCCCAAAACATATAATAAATTGGTACAATTAGTTCAATTCAGTGCCAAGAGCAAGAGGAATTGGGTCTTCCCAGTGCTACTGCTACCATATCTTCAGCCTCATCAGATGAGGAGTTTAATTGATGACATGGAGCAGGCAAAGCGTTGCCACAGAGGAAAAGATTCCGTTCCCATAGCAAACGGATTTGTACAAGTAGATGACCAGATTTCAGCGAAATTTTTCACTTGATCGCAAAGTAGTAGAAGAGTTTAACCATTCAACAGACCTGACTGTGCCTGAGGCAATTTCTTTATACACACAGATGTTGACCATGTGGTCACCACTTTGATACCAACCTAAGTTAATGCAGAGAGGCCGTTCTCTAGCATAGAAATAATTGGATCAGATGAGGTCATCTATGAAGAATCTGAGGGAGACTATACTAGTTCTCAGAACAAATTCATAGCTAAATATTATTCAGGACGTTTTTGTTGAAAACTTTTTTTCCCCACCTACTGAAGTGTTTTGCATATTTACAATTTATTCAAGTTTTGTGTGTTCTAAAGTTGTATCCAATAAATAGATCTTAAAGCAACAAGCAAAAGGGTAACAATGTTTTGACGTTGTGACTTTCAGGCTCCATATCTCCCCATCTACTGCTGCTTTGAAAATGAGACTACCATTATTTTATAGATAATCACCTCAGCTATCTCATACATAAATTTGACTTCTTGACTACTACAAAAATTT